>RJWM01002275.1:0-132502 GCA_004363535.1 Dasyprocta punctata | reverse complement strand
ATACCACATCTTTTTTATCCATTCTTTGATTGATGGGCACTTGGGTTGTTTCCAAGATCTGGCTATTACAAATTGGGTTGCTATAAACATGGGTGCACAGATATCACTGTGGTATGATGTTTTCAATTCTTCTGGGAAAATGCCCAGAAGAGGGATAGCTGGGTTGAATGGGATCTCTAATCCTAACTTCTTGAGGAATTTCCACACTGACTTCCACAGTGGCTGCACCAGTCTACACTCCCACCAACAGTGGAGAAGAGTTCCTTTTTCCCCACAGCCCCTAAGAAATGCATTTTTAATACATAGTATTTTCTATTTTTTTAAACTTGAAGTCCAGCAAATTTTGTTCATATTAAAAAAAAACCTGTTAGGGAGTAATCATGGAGAGAGGTATAGCTTACCTCACCAAATTCTTCATTTTCTTCTGTTCCTGAGACTGGGTTGAATGAATTTAGCAGCCCTCAGCTACACTTTAATGGCACATGGCCACATCTGGCTTTTTGGAGCTCACACAGCTGTTCTGTCAACTCCCTGCGGGTTTATGTCCCCTCCTCTTCTAGGAAATTGCACTGCCTATTGGCAATTAGCCCTAATGAAGCAGCAGGAGTTTCCTGAGGGGAATGCATTGCTGACAAGTATAATTACTATTAGCAGCTGTAGGGCCTCTGGCTCCATGAAAGTAACCAATCCACCTGTCAGATTGTACAGCAGGACTGTTAAAGCTGCACCTAGCAGCCGGTCCAGCACTCTCAGCCAGGCCACTGTGTGCTGAAAACAAGAGATTGGCATTTGGAAGCCAATTGAGAACATTTACTTGAAATGTTCAAATTTCTGTAACCCAGCTGCATGAGTTTTGGAGCCACAGCAAATCAGCAATTCACATCTTTCAGTTCAATGTGATCATGGTCTCTGTCTAGCATCCATAATGTCTGTCTATACTTAGAAAAGAGTGGGTGTCCCCACAAGGATGTAGGAGATTCTAATTATATTTAGTTTTATCAAAAAAGAAAAAGGAAACAAACGTGGCTACTATATAGAAACTGATTGGCATTGGTTGCTTTACTGGGTTAGTGTAGGAAACCTCCCCATCCCACTTCTGGAGAAGATATGGAGTTTTATGTTAAGGAGGGGTTTATGATTACTCCTGTTGAGTAATACATTTCTATAGTAGATAAAATATGGTAGCAAATTCACTTCTAGTCCTGAGAGGTAGATTCCAATTTCCCACCTACTTAAGTCTCAGTTTGCCATACTGATGTATATGCTCAATAGAGGATAGTAGACGTGATACTATGACAGTTATGAGGTTAGCCTGTAAGAAAACTAACAGCTTCCGAACTGCCCTTTCAGAACCTTGGGGCAACCATGTCGTGAGGAAGCCTAAACCTACCTTTTTGGAGAGGTTTTTTGGAGAAAGATGTCTGGCTAGTCCCATTGCTTTATCCCCCAGACAATCAAGGCATCTCAGTGGAGAACCCAAACATCATGGAGCAGAGATAACTTGTTCCCATGGGACCCAGTTAAAATTACTGATCCATAAAATTTTAAGATTTAATAATACTGATGATGAATGATTATTTTAGGCTTTTATATTTTGGGGTAGATATACAACACTAGATAATAGAAACCAGTACATATTTTATGAACCTAGTTGAGAAGATTTACAGATTGCATTAAGTTTAAATCAACTCTCAACACAGTCTTAGGGACCTTGAGAAAGGTCTATAAAGAAACCCCAGATAAATGAAAATACCAAAACTAATACAAATAAGTGGAGGAGCTCATACTCCTCCTATACTTACAACTAGGCCTTCGTCGCCCATATTGTAAAAGAACAATAGTGACACTCTCATCTAATTTAACAGGAAGTTATAAAAATTGAGATAATTAAAGAAGACCATCTGAAAAATTAATATATGCCCATGATCATTAACCATGCTCATCACCCTGAGTGTGTATTAGCCTTGAGAAATTAGCTAATAATAGCATGAAGCCATCATGATTAGCAAGATATGAAAAGCTAAGTATTCAGAATATGAAGCCAAATATCTACAATTCAATAGAATTTTGGGGGTGGCTTGGAACCTTGAACAAAAGAATATTTATTTCATTTTATCCCATCCTTTTAAAATATCTGATTTTATGTATTTTGTAATTCCTATATCTTCATAGATTTTAATTACAAAATACATAAATAGATTTTTCATAGATTTTAATTACAAAATACATAAAATATTTGATTTTATGTATTTTGTAATTCCTATATCTTCATAGAAATTATATCAAATTTGTATATCTTCATAGATACATGTAAAGTTATATCCCTTAAGTAAACATAATTTATAACTAAGTATTTCATAAATGCATACATGCAAATTAAAGTATACTAAAAGGCATATTCATAGACCTACCACCCAGCTTCAGACACAAGACATTACTACTACCTTAGAAGTTCCCTGCAGACTCTTTCTCTGAATTCTCAGGTATGCACTGTCTTAGATTTTATGTTGATAATTAGCTCATTTGCTTCATAGGGTTTAAAAAAAACACATGTGTATGTATCTCTGAACATTGTTTAGTTTTCCCTAATTAGAATGATAGAAAATTAGATTTGTACAGAGTGCTGCTTTCAGTGACTTGGCCTGTCACTGAACTTTGTCTCTTTCTTTAACCTTTGACACATAATAATCATGCATATTTATGGGGTACAGTATGATACTTTGACACATGGATACATTGTATAATAATCAAATCAGGGTATCATCTCATACATTTATCATTTATTTGTATGAGAGCATTCAAAACCCTCTCTCCAAGTTATTTTGAAGTGTGCAATACATTATGGTTAACCATAGTCACCCTGCTAAGCTTATCTTGCAGAAGTAAAAACAGGTAGCACCAGAGTTTGGGGCCAGGGAGACTGAACAATCAACACTAAGTTACAGTTAGACAGAAAGAATCAGCTGCTCTTTGATAAAATGCATGCATCCTTTTGTCAGTATCATACTGTCTGAAATGTTACAGCCATTACAAAAGCAAATTATCTTCTAAGAACATTGTCTTCAAATATTTTTGAAGGTACACATGCATGAGTGAAATATTGGGTCTCATGTTTGTTAATAGGTTGTATCACTGCTCAAAGTATTTACTGCTATGCCTTTTTAGGGTTATGCTTCACTGTTCTGCTGATGTCAGCCTTGGCCAATAGATTTGCTTTGACTAGTGAAATTGATTGACAGTGAAACACCCCACTTCTGAGGAAAGGCTGAAAAGTCATATTGTAAGTCTACCTCTTTCTAGAAATGCCATGGCTAGAAAATATTCCTTTCAGCCTTGATTGTGGACAAGAAGTACAAACATTGAAGTTGATGAATACAGCTACAGTTATTTCATGTCTTCTGTTCTATAGCATTTTGGTATACGAATATGCCTTAGCCTAATTATATTTTTACTGGTGATGGTGAGTTGGTTGTTTTCAGCATTTTGTTCTCAGGAACAAGGCTGCTTGTGCATTTATTATTGTCTCCTGGTGCATATGGAAGAAGTTTCCTCGGGCATATTCCTAGAGGTGGAATTACAAGGTCATAGACTTGTGCAGCTTCACTTTACTTTTCTAAAATTGATGAGCTTCATCAAACCATATATAAAAGTCTATGCTGTCTTTACCTTTTTTTCTTAACCCTTGTAATATCTGCCTTTTCTGTTTTATCAATCCAATGTTTGTAAAATGGTATCTTGTGGTTTTAATTTGCATCTTCCCAATACTAATAAGGTACAGCATCTTTCTTTCTTTCTTTCTTTGGTAATGGGGATTGAACCCAGAGCCTTCAGACTGAGCTACATATCCAGGTCTTGTTTTTAATTTTTAAAAATATTTTTAATTGTATTCTATTTATTTAGGGTTTTTTTGAGACAAGGTCTCACTATGTAGTGCAGGCTGGCCTTGAACTCTCTTATGCAGCCCAGGCTGTCCTCAAACTCATGGCGATCCTCCTGCCTCAGTCTTATGAGTGCTGGAATTACAGGCATGAGCCACCGCGAACCATGATTTTATTTATTTATTTATTTTTTTGAGACAGAGTCTTGCTAACTCACTAATCTTCCCAGGCTGTACTTGAATTTACTATTCTCCTGTTTCAGCCTTCCAGAGTGCTGGGAGTGTAGATGTGAACTACCATGCCCAGTTTAAATTCAGCATCTTTTGAGTTTCTAGCCTTCTCCTATAAGATCTACATCCTCCTAGATGACTGTATCTCTTCCTACAACCAAACATGAACTCCCTGTTCCCATCAGTTATTTGCTAAGTTTTTTCACCTTGTTTTAGTAACATCCATACCCCTATTCTCTTTCAAGTAAAATCCTTCACTTTCTTCAAGCTGGTGGAGAAACAACTCCTCCATGTCTCCCTCACTGAATAAGCCCCATCTGCCTTACTGGAGTTTCTCTAGAGCATGGCATGCCGTTATGGCTTGTGTTTAAATGTTCCCACAAAGCAGTCATGGAGGCAGCTGAGTCTAGCTTTTGTGATTGGTTCATTGTCTAGCGCTGGGATTGGTAGTGTGATTGCTGCACCCGCCCAGGGGCTGGTAGCAGGCATACAATGTAGGGGAGGGAAGGAGGCATGCTTTCCCCTTTTGCCTTTTTGCTCTTGTCACCTTTGGTACCTGCTGCCGCAATGAATGGTTGCCCCTTAGCCATGCTGCCCTGCCCTGGAGCGGCCTGAGTATGGACTGAAACCTCCAAAAACTGTTAGCTAAATAAAACTTTCCTTCCTTCATTTTGGGTGTCAGATATTTTGTCTCAGCAATCAGACAAAAGTAACCAAGACACTTGCTATACATCACGGTGTTGGTTGACAGTATGCTGTTTTTCACTGTTCTCAAATAGTTCAATGTATATATGTCCTCTTAACTCATCAAAGTATAATTAAATGAAAAAATGTAGAAGCCATCTGAAATGTGTATTAATCTATTACTTAAGAATATTCTACTCTAAACTGGTCTTGCAGCCTGTAATCCCAGTACTTGGGAGGCTGAAGGAAGAAGATCACAAGCTGGAAGCCAACCTGGGCAACATAGTGAGTCCCAGGCCAGCCTGAACTACATGGTAAGACGTTGTTTCAAAAAATATTGAATATTCAATTCTCTGTTGAGAAAAAGAGAAAGAGGTGAAAACAAAGAAACAACAGATTTTCAGGCATGTTAGATATGGGGAGGTAAGCAGAACATATATGCTGAACATAAATAGGGCCAAGTCAGGTCAAATAGTCATAACAACTGTAGAATTCTTAAATCAGCTACCTATTAATGATACATACAGTAGCCCCACACATCCTATTTGAGGCACACAGACAAAAGCAGTGGTGGTTCAAGAGATTATTGGAAAATTATAACTGTAGCCAGGCATACCTTTCCCTGGGTTTTTCAGATAGAGCAAGAGTGTTGTCTTCAGGTACTTTCTATTTATTTGTGGAGTCTCTTTGTTCACACTTAACTCTGAACTTCGTGATCACATCTTCACCAGGTGATGTAGCAGAGCAATACAGGATGTATAAACCTTGTGCAACCCATGATTCAGGTACTGTTTTCTCGCCATTCCATTTGCACTCTGTCCCAAAGGTGTTAACCCAGCCTATCCATTTTTCACTGCTTCTCATTATTTTAAATCAACTAAAATGATGCGATTCGAACATCACAGTTTGATCCATGAACCTTTCTGTTACTTATCTCCTGGGATAACTTGTCTGATGATGGTGTACTTGGAGTCCATCTCATCAAGATAATTTCCTACTGCAACAGTCCCTATCACAGTAGGTGTTCAATCAATATTAATTTCCTTCATCTTCCTTCACAAAGCTCTTCGATGGCAGTCACAATTTTTTGTACCTTTTAAATGTCCTTTCCAGCAATCAGAGTTGGACAAATGGTAAACACTTAAATATTTATTGATGGACTCCCCCACCCAGTTACGAAGTAAGCAAGATTTGAGAATGAAGACATAACTCTTCGTGCTGCAACTGTTATAGTTACACTTCTAGCTCTTAATGGGCAGAATTTTGAAAAAGCAGTGTTTTTTTCCCCTCACGTACACTATTCCAAACAATTATTGATTTAGGTATGTGTGTGCTTGCATGCAGAAACGCACGTGTGTATGCATGTAAGGGTAAGGTGTGGGGAGGTGTGGGGAGTTAGATGGCACAGAGTAAAGAATAAACATTGTATTTGTGATGTGGCTAGCTGGCATTTTGTCAGAACATTTACATACATTACAAAACTTAATCTGTTATAACAGTGGTTTTCAAATATTAGTATGCATAAAGTCAACTGGGAAAGTCTTGTTAAAGTAAATATTTCTGGGCTCCATCGTCAGATCTTGGATAAAATCTAAGAATTTGCATCTTTTACAATTACTTATGACCTGCTGCTAATCTATGGTACACTTTGAGAACTTTATTGTACCCACTCTGGAAAGTAGATATTATTGTACAGGTGAGAAAAGAGACAAAATAAATTTCTCAAATGCAAATGGTCAGTTGGGAAATTGGAATTTGCACCCAGGCCTTTCTGGCTCCAAATCCTGGGTAGAGGTGGAAAGAAAAAGAGCTATATGGTTGGTCTCCTTGAATTTCATTGAGGAAAAAAATCCATTGGGTCTTGTAATGATTGATATATAGTTTTTAAGTTCAGCACAAGACTCTTGAAAAAGTGTTGTTTATATTTATCGAATGTAGTTCAAGTGCTACCTAGTACAGTACCGTTATCCTTTGCATTTCAGATAGAATCTTGATGGTCATATGCTTAAGTGTAAGCTTTTCATCTTTAGCTATCCCCTGACTTTCAAAAATTCCACAGTGTCTAATTGTTCTGCTATGCTTTCCAATTACTCTCATTTACTCATATTTTTTCCATGAAGGTTAGTACAACAGGGATATTACAAACTTTAGTTCAGTGTAAAATCACATGTATGAATCTATTTTACAAAAACAATTTTTGTCATCCTCATCAAAGGTTTTTGCTTCATCACTTGCTACAGTTCAACATGACTGATGAGAATCACAAGGAATAGCACTGACACTGAATATCATTATCATAAACATCAGTATCAACTTGTATTTGGATAAACTTTTCTACTTTTGAAGCTGCTTAAAGATCTATATTCTTATTTTAAATTCTCAAAAACTCGATTGAGGAATGGATAAAAAAGATGTGGTATTTTTATATAATGGAGTACTATTCAGCTATAAAGAATGATAAACTAGACATTTTCACTCTTAAATGAATGTGCCTTGAAAATATATTTATTAGTTAACTAAATAAGTCACACATATGTAACCATCGTATTGTTGCACTTATGTGACAAATTGAAAGAAAATCCATATATGTATGTAAAAAATTAGTTAAGATAGTTAAAGAAAAAGAACTTTGAGTGAAAAACAGTTTTCACAGGGTCATTTTCAGATTACATCTTTACCATGAAGTGCTTTTTTAAAAAAATAATATAGCTAGCAGTCATAACAAAAAAATAGCCATAGAGTTGGTTTTTCTTGATTCACTGAGGAGAGTTTTGAGCTAATAATTTTCTGGACAATGTTTCATGTCTATATCTTATACTCTAAACAACTACTGTGAATATAACAATATGCAGTGTGTTGATTACTGTTACTCTCCTATTGGCTTGTTTTGAAATTGTTTTACTGTAATCTGTTACTTTTTTCTGTTTAATATAAAAAAATAAATTCTCAAAAACTATTTGTAAGCATTAATAACTCCAATGTATGGATAAAATCATAAGCTTGGAGATGAGAAAAGAAACTTGCTGAGGTGTCTGGACATACTCTAGGTGTTTAGTAAATGTTTACTAAGTAAACAAAAGTAAAACAAGTATATTATTAAATAGGCCTCAAATCTACAACATTATCTTTCTTTTACACATTTTAAAAACTGAAATCATTCCATAAAGCAATATCTTGGAAAGACCACTTTTTACCCCTCTTTATTACACTGGTGTTCATTTTTCCTGAGCTCTTACCACATTCTAGGATAATACAAATATATTTTTATTTATTTTTTAAATTAAGATTAGTATTTAATCTTAATTAACCCTGTGGGATGGATACTATTATTCTTATTCTAAAAATAAAGATTGTCCCAGTGGAGGGCCATTCCGTAAAATAACTGGCAAACTTTCTACAAACAGTCAATATCACAAAACACAAAAGATACCCCTTCCTCACCCCCCAAGAAAACTAAATGTAACTAGTGTTCCTGCACTGAATCCTAGAATGAAAGCTTTTTTTTTCTTCTCTTTTTATTGCAAAAGGCACTGTTGAGACAATAGAATTATTTGGAATATAAACTGATGATTAAATATAAATGTTGTCATATTAAATTTCCTAAATTAGATAGCTATATTAAAAACAGGTAAGGAAATATCTTTTTTCTTACGATAGATACTGGATCCTAAGATTTAAAGGTTTATCTATTGAAAATTCTCAATGCAATAGAGTTAAGAGATGATTAGATCACAAGAGCTCTGCTTTTTGAATGAATTAAAGGCATTTTTGTAGGAATTTGACCTCCTCTTCTCTTTCTTGGCCCTTCTGCCTTTCTGCTTTCTACTATGAGATAACACAGCAAGAAGTCCATCACAGGATGCCAAGTTTTGATCTTAGACTTTCTGCCTCCAGAACCCTGAGAAGTAAATTTCTGTTTGTTGTAAATTATCTACTCTGTGGTATTCTATTATGACAGCACAAATGGACTAAGACACTAGAATACTAATTAAAGTGTTAAGAAGCAGAAAGGTACAGTCTACTCTAAGGTGGTAGAATAATAAGGAAAATAATGAAGAAAATATGGCAAAATGTTAAACATTTTAAAACCTGAGTAAAGTACAGTGGTACCTCCCATTACAAACAATTTGTTTTATGATGTGGGGATAGATGGCTATGTCTATGTTTGTGTAGGGAAGATGATTATGGTCACATTTGTCACTCACGCAGAGTTTGCAAACTGAAGGAAAATTTTGTTGAGTGCTTTTGTTTACGAACTGAGTTGTCTGCAAACAAAACACTATATGGAAGCTCTTTATAATTCTCTTATTAATTTCTGAACATTGAAACATTTTCCAAACTGAAAAATAAAACGACAATGATAATTGTGCCAAAAATAATAAAGCTCAGCAAAATCAAGACCTGTCCAAGCACATTTCCTATGTGATACAATGCTGTGTCAGGCACCTAAGTAACTCCACTCCCTGCTCTGACACTACTTCCCTACGGAGGCTCTTCCATAGTGCTCCAAGCCCTGACAGCACACCATGCAGTAGGGTGACCAAATGTCCCAATTTGCTTAAGACCATCTATTTTAGTACCGAAAGTCTTACACACCAGTAAGCTCTCAGTCCTGGGAAAATCAGAGCAGTTTTTTATCTCCAACCCTGGAGTAAGCTATTACCATGTTTTGTACACAGTGAGACTAGAATCTAGAAGAAGGAGGAGATTTTTAAGATCTTACTGTGCTTTGGGAGGCTAAGACCCCAGTTCATTCATTCGTACCACCACTCTAGCAAACCCCATCCAAAATGCCCTCAAAAAGGTCAACTAATTTTCTGAGGGTCTCATGGGTAGCAAGTAGTATGTCTGAGTTAATATCCAAGCTTTTGTCCAATGTTCCATTCATTTATGTATGCATTAATCTAGTCTAATGGTTGTGAACCTATGGCTTACATGCTGCAGCAAGCTGTTTGTATCATTGAAAGCTCTAAAAGGTTCACTGTCACTATTTAGTCATTTAAGAACTTAGTTTGGTGGGCATGGTAGTGCACACCTGTAATACCAGGACTTGAGGGGCTGAGACAAATAGACCACTGTGAATTTGAAGCCAGAATGGGCTACATAGTGAGTTCAAGGCCAGCCTGAACTATATATTGAGATCCTGTGTCATAAAAACCACAATGAATGAATGAATTATAATGAAAACTGTATTTAGCTCCATCAGAAAGAAATGATAAAATGCTTTTGGTAGCAAATACACCAATTATTCTAATCTGACATTAGACATGGTATATATGTATAGAAATATATACAATTATTATGTGTCCATTAGTTTTTAAAAATACTTTAAAAATATATTTAAGAATTGCTTAAGATATGTTAGACACTGTTTTAGGTTGTATGGAATGCCATAAATAAACAAGACCTCTGCTTTTATTGATAATACACAAATGGATTTGTTAACAAGAAAGAGTGAGCAAGAAGGAGTTTTTCAGAAAGCCAAAATAGAAAAATGTGACAGAGTATGCTTAAGTGACTATTTCAGATCAGGAAGATGAAAGCAAACTTTGAATGACAAAAAGTAGGCAACTGTAGAAGTTTGGAGAGAGGCATTTCTGGCTACAGATAAGTCAATGTAAAGGCTCTGAGGCAAGACATATTTTAGCAATTTGAAGAGACAAAGAGAAGGTAATTTAGCTGGGATATCATATGTGTATGTGAACGTGTGTGTAGGATGTGGGAGAGAAAGAGAATGAGGTAAGAGAAAAAAGAAGAGTGAGGAAGGGCAGAAAATGAGAGAGCCATAAACCTACACCATTAACAGTGGGAAGCCATTGAAGGGCTTTGAATGAGTCAGTGATATGACCTTGATATTTTAAAGGAGAGTGGAGTGGCAGTGTGCAGTGATGCAGGTAGGACATGATGGGGACTTGGATCATGGCAGTGGTAGTGAAGACAGAGAAAAGTGGAGACTGGAGAAAATGTTGGCAGAGCTCACAGGATGATTAGATATAAAGGGTGAAAAATAAAAGGAACTGAGGATCATTTCTAAAATTTTGGCTCAAGTGGATCTTTGGAAGCCAACTCTGTTTACTGAGTTGAGGAAGGTAGGTATGAATAGTGTAAGCCTGATCAGGGGGCCAAAAGGAGACTTCCCAGGGTGAGGACCCAAGGTAAAAGAATGCACATTTGCAAGCCATCAGCAACAACTGCAGGCAGCATGGAGCAGAGCAGAGCAGAAGAGCAAGAGCGCAAGAGAGCCGCTTGCATCTTCATTGTATAATTCTTATACAGGTTGTTATCTCATATTTACATTCTTGTATAGTACCATAACCAGCACGTGTGTGTTTACCTGTGCTGAGTCATGGTTACACAAGTATATCTCACTGTGCGCCTGCACTAGACAAGTGGGATCATGTCCTCAAATGTCCTTAGATGCCCCTGAACTTTGAAGCAGTCTGAGTAGTTCCCTACAAATAGGAAAGGCAGGGAATCAGGAGCAATGTTTTGGTCACGGTAAGGATGAGACAGTTGCCAGATAGTCACATGGCTCTCTAGTCAGTTGAGCACCTTATGAGAGAGTTCAGGAGCATTTTAGCAGAATTCCAGAGGCTGGAGATTTCTACATTGTATTAGCACCTTAGTATTACTGCATATGCTTGGAACTGAAAGAGGTGGACCATATTTTTCCCTGTCTGCATTTCTTGCCTGGATTTAGAGACTGGGCAAAGGAATAAGAGCCAGCAATAGAGAGCAGGCGAAAAGGAGAACCAGATGCCAAATGAAGACTCTCTTTTATTAAGGAGGTGCACAGCACCCACTCTGTGTGGGAAGAGTAACACACACATTGTTTTACTGTGTTGGGAGCCAGTGATGCCCACCTGTGTCCCCAGCACTCTGAGAGGCTAAGGCAGGAGAATCACAAGTTTGAGTCCAGACTGAGCAGCTTGACAACTTTTTATTTTGAGATCCTGGCTCAAAATAAAAATAAAAAAACAGTGAGTATATATCTCAGTGTGAAGTCCCCAGGTTCAATCCCCAGTGTTTAAAAAAAAATTATGTCATACCGATCCTTTCAATTTGAGTATCACTTTGTTGATTGAAAGCTTTTACATAAGTTTTCTCACTTAACCTGTACAACAATTCTTGGGATGTGTCATTTCCTCATCTCACATGTGAGGAACTGCTGACAGGTAATGTTGAGTGTCTGGGCTCACAGTGCATCTTGGGCCTCCAGCTCCTCAGGAAGCAAGACTTAAGAATACTTATTGAGCAAGTACTCTCAAGTGTAGGTGAAGGAGGGAATAAAAGATATGGTCTAAACTTGAAGCTGACTTCAAACTGATTGCAAGAGTATTCTGGAGAACAAATTCCACCATAGAATAATCTTGCAATGGTGGCCTTCGGTTCTCGTGTCAGTCATTGGCCAGTGGCTGCACCTGGGAGAAGAAAGGGCCCCATTTTCTTGGGGAAGGGGGCTGCTATTAGTAGTTACATAACTACAGTTGCTGCAACTAGAAGAGTGTTAACACTCAGGAAAAGGGGATCTGGGTAGGACACCAGCGGTATCCACTACACAGTTCTAACAGGCATTAGGATTTGAACCCAAGAGTTCTGATGCTACAGTCCGTAGAGTTCATTGTGCTTCACACTGCACTAGGAAATCCATGCAGCATCCTCAACAGAATGCAGACATAACCATGGCAGGTGGAAGGATAAGGCCTAAAGGGTGAGGAGGAGGCAGAAGTGTAATGGACAAGTTCTAGTGAAACGGAGGAGGACAGATACTAGAAATAACCAGGTGTGGTGGCTCACGCCTATAACCCCAGCACTAGGGAGGCTGAGGCAGGAGGATTGTTACAAGTTCAAGACCAGCATGGGCTACAAAGTGAGCTCAAGACCATCCTGGACTGCATAGTGAGACTCCGTCTCAAAAAGACAAAAATACAAACAAACAAAAACCCCAGATACTAGAAATAAGAGAAAAACTTGATCTATTTATTAACCATCACCTATGTTGAATAAGATAAAGTTTCAAGTTCCTTTGTTCCAACTCCATGATTAGATATTTTCATTCTTATATGCAGCTGCATTATCCATGTCTCCCGTGTTAGAAATTTCATTTGTAAAACGGGGGAAAAAAGTGTTCAAATTTGGCACAATCGTCTTCCTGGAAATGAGATGTAGGGCTGGTTGGTAATATATTCTTGTGGATATTTAAAATATCCTTGTATAAAATACCTAACTTGATTTCAAACATTTCCATTGCTTTCCTGTCATGCGCCCCCTTCTAAGAAAATGCTGAAATTTGTTATACTTTGCTATAAAACTCCCAACAACTTCTCAAGTCCATTTTTTCCCTTCTTCTGTGACCTCAGAATAATTAAGTGTCTTTTTCTCCCAAGCAGAAATGCGAAGCATGTGGTGAGTCTGCTGGCCTATTTGCTGATTTATGGGTCAAGCCTCCAGTTATTACAGACAAAATTTGAAAGTCTCTGATTAAGAAGCCCTGCTGATTTAAGGGTCTTGCTAGAAATATGTGCATAATGAATTATCTACAGATAATAATTCAAATTGTCCCTGGGTGATTCATATCACCCACTTTTATTAAATTACCCATTTTCAGGGGGATTTTCAGGTCTGCACAAAGTAAGATGTAGGGATGCACATAATATCATAAGAGGTTTAAAAGAAAACAGTTTGACTTCAGAAAAGCGTTTACTCCAAATTTTAAGCTAATTTTCATGGGACAGTGAGTATATGTGTGTAACTCATACAGATTTTTTTAAACTTTCTGTCTTGTATTTGCTGAAGCATTCGGTTTATTTAAAAATTGTGGGGTTTTTGTGAAAAAAAAACACTTTCTGATGAGTGGTGATGGAATCAGGATAAAAATAATCAAATTATTTCTTAGAAAAAAAATGGAAACAGCAGTCATCAAGGTCCATTTTTAGCAAGGCACATGGGCCTGACAAGGCATTAGTTAAGAGTCTGTGTCACCCTTAAATATGTGGGTTTATTTAACAATGGAACAAGTAGATATATAAAGAACAGAGCTCTGGTATTGAGAATTCAGAAAGACCTCTTTCTCTCCCTCCCTGCCTCCCTCTTTCAACAGGAATGAACTTTTTTGTTTTTTCAATTTTTCTCTTTTCATGTAACAAAAGAAAGTAAAGAAAAATTTTGGAAAAGAGATGCATTAGTATTCAAAAAGGCAGATGGTAGATTCAAGGAAGAAGTTCTTTCCAGAGTCTATGCCCCAGTGTGATGAACCCAGGGACAGGGATTAGATGGGAGAAGTAGGCTTAAACAGGAGCTGCTCCCACTTCCATCCGAAAATCTGACTTGTGGTCTGCTCCTAAAGAACCTGGCTAGCAAAGTTGAGGGGGAGGAATTTAAAGCAAGCAAAGAAGCCTTCTGGAATCTTGCCGATGCCTTCTGCATCTCCTCCACATTTTGATTTCTCAGGTTATTTTAAGGTTTTCATACCTCAGGCAAGGTGATTTATTATTATTGGAACTTTATAGAACTATTTTTGCAAAGTGCTTTACAGTCATTTTTCTCTCCTTATTGTGCGTCATGCCTTCTTTCTCCTGCCACTGTAATTGGTTTTGGGGGGAATTTCCTTTCCTAGGGGAAAGAAAATACTGGTTCTGATACAAGGCACTTTTCTGACTTTTACTTTCATTTCTCTTTTGCTTTCTTCCTTTTGATCTCATTCCCTGTGGCCTCCTGTCACCTTTGGTTTCCTTCCTCCTGCACAGGCCTGCATTCTTCCTCTTTTTTCCCCACCTCCTTCCTCAAATCTGATAAAGCCCTATTGTTTTGCTCTACATCCTTACCTGGATCATTCTCTCCACTCTGGGCTTCAGTTGTTAAGCTTGATGTCAGTCTTTAGGAACCACTTCTCCTAAGCCCCCACTGCTAACCACGTTACATATACAACATAGGATGGGGTTAGAGTGCTCCCTCCTCTGGTAACATTAAGACAGCAGGATCTCCAATTAGAGCCCCATGTACCAAAGTCTTAAAATAGCAGAAAGTAAACCAGGCATCCTGGTGCATGCCTGAAATCCCAGCCCTCTGGGAGGTTGAGGCAAGAGAATCAAGTTCCCCGCCTGTGCAATTCAGTGAGACCCTGTCCCCAAATAAGTATGGCTGGGGATGTAGCTCAGTGCAAAGGCCCTGGGTTCAATCCCCAATACCACACACACAAAATAGCAGAAGTCCACTGGGCCCGAAGCACTGCCAAAAAATAATCATTCCTTTTAATGTGCAAATACTGTTAGGTTGAACCATATAACATTGTCAATTTTGAATAGTGAATAGTGGGGATTTCATGTGCTTCAAACTAAATGCTATTTACATGGAAACTTAAAGAATAAATGCAGGGTGCCTGGGTCCCTAGAGAGCCAGGCCTAACACCTCTCAGCCATCAGAAGCAAGCTGAGTAGAGTTCTGTGGAAATATTCTAGCCATGCCACGTCACCCAATTTTCTGTGGTCTCTGTTCAGTGTAGTCTGTGAAGCCTCCCATTTACCTTTCCTTTCCTCCATATTCATACAATACCCCTTTCTACTGGACCCTTTGCAACTCCTCCCTTACCGTAACCCTTGCTATTTCCTCACTCACTCTCCCCCAGCCCTGACCTAAATCACTGTCCTTCCCAGGGCTCACAAGCAAAGGCACTCTATCTCCCACTGGCAGGACATCAGGCTGGGAAGTGGAACTGGTACCTACCTGGCTTTTCAGTCTTCCTGCAAATTCCTCACTCTCTGGGATTCTGAGATTCACACAGTGCAACTCTCTAAGTCGTCTGTTTTAATTAGCATCTGTTTGCAATACATAATAAATACACTCTTTGTGGGGAATTGGTACAAATACATAATGCATCCTGATTCTTTATTACTTCCTCATTCCTTTCTCTCCTTCTCATATTCCGCATCCCCAGATTCTCTTCCCATCTCCAAAAAGTCTACCTCCATGTTTCCTATCATCTAGCTTGCAGTTTGCTTTTTTAAGTTATCCTACTGCACCTATTTTGCTTAGCAATTGTTTTTTTAAAGTGTTATCTGTCCATGCTTGTAGTACATAATGATTACATTTCTTGTGAAGAGTTGGTACATGTACATAACACATCTTAATTCTTTTTACTTCCCCTTTCCTCCCCTACTTCCTCTCTCCCTCTGTCTTTTAGCCTTTTGGACTCAGGTATATCCATTTTCCTACAAATGACTGTTATTCTTCTTTATGGGTGAGTGGTACTCCATTGTGTATACATGCCACGTTTTCTTTATCCATTCACCTGTTGATAGGCATACAGACCACTTCCTTCTATTATGAGTTGTTCCGCTATAAACATGGGTGTACAAGGATCAATGTAATATGATGCCTTTAACTTTTTAAGGAAGATGCTCACAGGAAGAAGATTTGGGTCAGATGGAATCTCAAATTTTAGGTTTTTGAGAAATTTCTGTACTGATTTCCATTGTGATTTACCAGTTCATATTCCCACCAACAATGTAGAAGGGTTCTTTTCCCCCACAGACTTGTCAGTATTTCTTGTGTTTTGGGGTTCTTGATGGTAGCCATTCTTTCTGGAGTAAAATGGAATCCTAGTGTTGTTTCAATTTGCATTCCCATCGTGGCCAAAGATGCTGAAGTCTCTATCATCTTCCAGCTTCATGAGCACTCTCCCTCAGTCAGTGATGGCTCTTTTTTTTTTTCCTGTCCACCTCAGACCTGCCGTCATCCTATGAACCTGATCATCAGTGTAGACAACAAATCACCCTTCCCCTTTGATGTTTTGCTTCTTTTCTTCCTTGACCTTTGCTTACCCTCCCTGCTTCATTCATCTACTCCATGACATTGTTCTGGAAGGTATCACTCTGAGACCGGCATCACCTCTGATGAGTTATGTCCACAGAGACTACTGTGACCACAGTCTCTGAAAACTGTCCTCTCTGCCCTCAGTTACTTCCACACCTATTGATTAACCTTAAGTGACCACTTCTCACTCGACTCACCAATTTTTCCAATAAGATCATCTCCTTTCTACGTTTCTTTCCCTGTCTAGCTTAGAATTTATGGTCCACCTCTCTCTAGCTGCAATCCTTAACACCCTTTTACTTTTGCCCATCCATCAAATCCAGGTGCCAAATTCCTCTTCTTGGAAGCATCCAATTTCCTTGTTTGTGCTTACTTCTAGACAACTAGCACTGCTGGCAAAAATCACACCACTGTTGTGACTCTAAATCCATGGTATTAGCCAGGAAGGGTGGCATACGCCTGTAATCCTAGCACTTGGGAGGCTGAAGCAGGAGGATCACCGTGAGTTCGAGGCCAGCCTCAGCTACATTGTGAGTTCACGGTCAGCTTGAACTGCATAGTGAGACTCTGTCTCAAGAAATCAAAAAAACCAAACCAAACCAAACAAAATAAAATCCACGATATAACTGTGGCTGCCTTCTAAGGTACTTAGGAATCTTGCCATATTGCCATAATGAACTTGACTCTTCTCAGTCTCCACACTGTTTATTTCAAGCCTTCTGTATGCTCATCAGTCCTCTGGTAGCCCTCCTGCTCCTCCAGTCTCTACAGAGGTACCTTGGTTCTAACTGTGGGGAAAAAAGTCATCAGACGGAAATGCACAAAATTTCTGGCTTCCAGTCCTACAAATATCTCTGAAAGTGCAACCCTCTCTCTCATTCCCTCCTCAAAGAATAGAAACTGTATATCTCTTCTATTAGAGAGTAAATTTACATGTGTGCTCTGGCCCCTTTCTTCCCTCTCTGGGCCTACCATCCATTTTTCTGTCTTTGGCTCATCTTCAACCTCTCCCTATCCACAGGTGCCTTCCTGTTAACACATTAAAAATGTCCACCTTTCAAAAAATAAATAAAAATATCCACCTCTCTACTCTTAACAAGTCTTTCTCATCCAATGTTTCCTCCAGTTGCTTCTTCTCTTTCCCCAATTCCCTCCCACATGGGTATACAAGGATCATCTACAGTACTTTCTTCATTTTCTACCTACCCTGGACTCTTTGATGGACTACAGGCTCATTTCAATCCCCACCACTCCATGAAAATAGCTCTGGCTGAAGTCATAATTTTTCTTATAGAATCCAATGGCCTCCCCCATTCTGACTTGCTGCCTTGGCATCATCTGGATTGTACCAAAACATTCTCTGCCTTTGGTTTGGTGATAAGTACTGTTTTCCTCCTACTTTTCTGGCCACTCCTCAGGCCTCTTCTGTTAGGCCTATAGTTTTAATATTGGTACTCCTGAGCATTCTGTCTATAGTAATCTTCTATTGTTACTCTGTCAATGTCCTGGGGACAGCCCATTCATGTTCATTGCTTCAGTTGTCTATTTGCCACTCTTTTCCCTGGTTGTGTTCATGTGACTGTCTCCCTCATGCTTTATTCTCTACTGATTGTTCATTTCCTTCTGGTAGAGTTTCATCATTTTGCATCTAGACTACTTTCAACCACAGGACTATAGACAGCACACCTAAGTATTTCTACTACAACTTCAGTTGTTTTTTTAGTACCTTCTTGTCAAATAAAAGCTTATTGTTAACTAGCTACAGTTCAGTAGCAGTGGATCTGGTATGAGAAAATTTTCAGTAAGTCCTTGGCTCTAAAACTCCTATTCACTGGTGATAATTTATATGGGCTAATTTTGATTTCTTGGATGAAGATTGAAATTGCAAATTATAACCTGAAATACCTGTTAGAACTTTAAAAAGGCATTTGAGAGTCTTCTCTGCAAATGAACACACTCAAGCCTGTGTACAATGAGTGGAAGGAGGCTGAGACTTATTTGGAGTGCCCTGGTGATATTCTGAGTTATCACCCTGAGGATATGCAGCTTACATGTAGTTTTAAGAAAATCGAATCTGGTTATCCTCAAACAACAGCAGCCACCATAACCATCTAATAAAGAAGATGTGGGGTGCAGAATGAATATGGAATTGGAATATGGTACATCAGCCTTGCAAATAACCACTTGCTCTCTGAGAGAGTTGCAATTTTCTATGTGTCAAATACATGGTAAAATGGCTATATTCATTCATTGCACGATTTCCAAATCTCTTAGGGGAAGGAAAGGAAGGTTTTAAAATTCTTGATTTTATACTCATTTCTCAGATTGTGGAATATAGATTTAATCGAAAATACTTGCGCCTTGCTCCGCTAAATGATGCCCCTCAGATACTAGTTCTAGCTGACAGTCTTCTCGCACCAAACATGTTTAGCAAGCGGAAAACACACTTTGAAAATGCCTATCAAAGGAACTTAATCATAGTATAAAGATTCCTGGGGTGAGACTGGGTAGCACAATCCTGCCCTGTTCACTATTGCAGGTTTATTTAATGTATTCTGTACAGTGATGGTTTCACATGGCAGAGAGGATGCTTGATTTAGGCAATAGGATGTTTCTGATCCCCCAGAAAGCTTTCCTGCCTCAACAGGTTGTAAGCCTCCATGGCTGCCTTTGATGAAGCCATTTATCTTGGTGCCAGCAGCAGGATGTTAAAAGTGTGCACATGGGAAGGTATGCAGTGGATTATGCACGCTTTTGTGGAGTCAGGAGATTATTATTGACAATCAGCTTGGAGAAGATTTAGGTTACAGGTGCTTCTGCACAAGGCTGCTGAACTGCCTCTCTGGAAACAGTGAGTTAGGGAAACTGGGAGAAGTTCTTTCATCTCAGCCCCTTGTTACTTCCAGAGAATGGTTTAGTCAGGACAGACTGCGAAACAATTTCTGGTAGGCACTGTACCCATGTGAAGAAAAAGTTGACTAGAAATTTGCACCTTAGCGTCTGCTTATCTGTGGTCCATACTTCCAGGCAGCATCTGTGAACATGATAGAACCCATGCTCAAGACATTAAACCACTTCCATAGTAGCATGCACACACATCCCATATGAGTTATGGTTTTCTGTGTATGGAGTTTGCCCAAAATTTGGTGGCTTTAAAAAACAATAGGTTATTTACCTCACAATTTAGTGGACTGTCTGAGCAGTTCATTGGTCTTGGCTGCCTCCATTAATTTCTCTGTGTTTCCTTCACTAGTATGCAACTGATCTAGAATGGACTCACTCACATGTGGGGCATTTGGCTGGTTAACTGTGGTTTTTCTTTGAGTGGTCCCTTCTCCAGATCTTTAACTGAGACTCAGACACATGGTGGCCTCATGATTGCAAGCACAATGTGCAAGGGCTTTCAAGCCTCTGTTAGAGTTATGTTGGCTATCCTCCAACTGGTCAAAGCAAATTGCATGGTCCAGACTCAAGAGATGGAGAGAAATATTTTATATCTTGATGGGAAGACTTGCAACATCAATACTGCAAGAGTATGGGTGGTGGATTTGGTGCCATTTTTACAATTTGTCACAGAGCCATTTGGAATCTGCAAAGTGTTTTCACATGGAATCTCACTACAGCTATGTGAGAGAGCAACTATGATTCCCATTTCACAGGTGAGTAAACTGGCTCTGAGAATCTGAGTAACGTAACCAGATAAGAAGCAATGGCACTCTCACCCTACACCATAGCAGTGTGAATGGTAAAAACAGAGAAATCCTTGGTTATACCATTAACTCATGCTCTCAGTATCTCAGCTTTTTTGTTCATTTCTTATATGAAGTAATTCCACCCAAATTTAATAAGACTCAGAGTCATCTGGTACTCATTAAAATGCAGGGCCTAGTCTCCACTAGGAGTTCTGATTTGGTCAGTGTGCTGCGGATCAGGGACGTGCACTTTAAACAGGTACCACACTGAGAGATACTGGCTCACATTATGACACCAATTGTTCTCAGCATGGTGCATTTGCCTGCCATAGCCAAAAACCCATACATGACAATTCCTTTGGTCAACTTTCCAAATCTCCAAGTTAACAGCCCTGGGGATTTCACTCCTCTGAATTTTCGTCTTGACATTCACAAAGTAGGGGTAATAAAAAAGCACCACCCTCCTCCCAGTAAGGCTAGTGCAAAAACTAAATGCAGGACCCAGGAAGAACTGAACCTGGCATATACTAGATGTTCAGTAAGTGTTCCTTTTCTTCTCTCTTCATCTTGAGAAGCTGCAGGATCAATTGATAAGGCAAGTCTAAGAAAAGAGGGAAAGTCATTTATAGAATACATTGCAGACTTGCACTGTCAATGCCCATAAGTGAGAAATGATGGCACCTCAGAAAGCACACAGTTCCATTTGAGAAAAAAGGTATCGGATTCTTCAGAAGCCTACGAATCATGACTGGAAATAGTGACAGGCCTGGTAGGCAACAGCTGTTATCTTTACAGACCAACTATATGTGCAAGAGGCACAGAAGGACTGGTCATGCTTCAAGCCCTCCAGTCTTTTCTAAATTGCTGTGAATTTTTGGTGTCAGCACTATTGTCTGTACATCCCCAGACAATGACAAACTGTATAATGATTCTATATTAAGCATTGGCCTTACTCAAGTGAATCATGTCCATGTGGCTAGAATCCCTATAAAACATTTTCTTATAATAATACAAATCAAGGATCTAAAACACAGCATGTAGTATATTATTTCCAGATCTCATGGGGTTTTCTTTTTTTTTTAAGCTTCTATGTTGAAGTGATGAGCAAATAGCTTGCTTCCTGCGGTTTTGCCCTTTCAGCACTGTCTTCCCTATTTTTTATCTTCCTTCTTCCATTGTACTTCTGTCCAGTCCGTTTGCTTTTTTTCCATCATACTTCTGTCTGGAAGTTTCATGGATTTTGTACTTTGTTCCTCTTTTCTTTTTTTTTCTAAAAAAAAGAAAAAAAGAGAGAGAAACTTTCTTTAATCTAAACAACCAGAATCCAATCTAAAAACATGTGCCTTTTTCTCTTCATGGTATTTGTGTCCCTATCTGTGGTTGTCGTCTCTACCAGTAGATGGAGCACATCCCTTAAATTAAACCCCACACTAGTTGGGAGGGTGGGGTGTTTTTCCCTAATCTGTCATTTTTGCTGCAGTGAAATAGTAGTTGGAAGCTGGTGTAATACAGAGCAAAACTCCTAATCTTGGCTAGACTAGAGCGTATACTTTTCTGACTCATGTCAGCAATGCAGGGCTTAACTGCAGCTGATCTAGATAGATGGCAGTGAGAGTTTTGTGTATGTGTGCATTCTTGTGTGATCTGTGCTTTTTTGAAGAGTTGGCAGCTTTGTGTGGAAGGTATCCTTTCTTTTCTTCTTCCTTTCCTCTCCATTCTTCCTTTTGGATACCCAGTCTACAGCTCTTGTGTCTTGCTCCAGAGTAGTCAGTACACAGTGACTTGCACTTGTCTAATGACCTCAAAGTAAAATTATAGCTGATTAGAGCTGGATGGAAATTTAAACATCATATACTACTGAAACCAGCAGGGCCCATGTTAACAAAAGACTCATGCTGGAATTTGGGGCAGCCTTTGTCATTTCATCGGACTGTCATCATCATCATCAGCTGTCATTGTCCTCCTCCTTCTCCTCATCGATCATCATCATTGTTGCTAAGGAGCTGTCATTCCTTGCTGGTGGGCTCATGGAAGAAAGAACTGTGCAACTTGCCTGCTTTAACTAAACTTGCCAAACAATGCTGTCAAACAGCTGATCTGATGTTTTTCATCAAATCAGCCAGCTGCTTTAACTTTGCTCTTTGTTGGGGAAGATGCAAGCCTCAGCTTTTGAACGAATTTGTTCCGTTTGTTGCCCGCTGCAGTATTATGTGTGTTTGGGTACTTTTTAGACACATGGTTTCTTGACAGTTCATCAGAATCAACTGGGATATTCAACATTACCCTCCACAAATTCCTGGACCTATTCTTGTCCCACAGTACTAGACTCATTTAGCTTCCAGCTTGAGAATTTGTATTTTTTAACTCCAAGTGAGTCTCTCACACATGAAGTTGGAGTACCTAACACTTCAAACAGTGATCATCATTGATTCTTTGCTGTGCTTCACCTGTTGTGGCTAAGCCTTCTTTACTTTCTACCTCCATTTGGGGGAAAGCAAAGCTACCAGGCCTTGTGCCTTGTGGAACCTAGGGCTGCAAATCAATAAATGCAAATTATTTCACGCTTTTTCAAAGGGAGGGATGAAATTTTCTAAAGACAGTTAAGAGTGGTTCATTTGAATCAATTTGGATTTAGGTAAAGCCAATCACTTGCCTCTGTGAAAAGCAAATAAAGGATGTTTATCCTGAAACTGAGAAACATGGGCTAGTATCTCATGGGAGATGAAGATACTAGTATTTATAATCTATAACCGGAGATTTCATACCAAGATCCCAAATAATTACTGCTCAAAATAAAATGTTAGTGTAGAAAGCTAAATATTTGGCTGATTTACAGATTTTTCCAATTTTCTAGGATTCTCCTAGCTGTGCATGAGGGGCTTGGGGCAGAGGCAGTTAGGCGTCACATAATACCAATTTTTCATTAATAACAGAATTTTGTTTTATGTCAAAGGCTGCCTAAAATCCAGTTAAAGATCATACTTCCACACTTCTCTTACTCACTGTGTCCATGTGACTTAGGTCTCGACCAGCTGTGGTGAACCTATGTTGCACGTGTTGCAGTGGGCTGTATCACTGAACGCTCTAAAAGGTTCACCGTCACTGGTCTAGACAATAAAATATAAACAGAAATGTGTGGGGTTTCTGAGATGCCACCTTAAACGTCACTGACTCATTTGGGAGGGGGTCCTTTTGGCTTTCTCTGCCATTCTTCCCACTTCTTTGAATATGAGATGTGAGAACTAGAGCTCGAGTCCTCTTACTTTATGAGGCAAATTTAAGGATGAAAACCAGTGCTCAGGATGGCAAAACAGAATGCTAGAGCTTAGGTTTCTGAGGACTTTGTGGTGCTACTACAGCAGACCTGGACAGACCACCTTCATTCTTCTTCTACACAACAGAATAAGCCTGGTACACTACTTTTAAAATTTTACCTGTTTTTTTGGTTTGGTTTTGAGTCCAGGTCTTGCTACATAATCCAAGCTGGACTTGAACTCACTGTATAGCCTAGGACAACCTCAAACTCATGCTCTTCTTGCTTTGGCCTTGAAAATGTTGGGATTACAGGTGTTCACCACTGCACCTGGCTTGAGTCTTATATTTTATATGTGATTTAAGATAGTCCTAACTTCCAGTTATAAACTACAGGAATTCTCAAACTGAAGCCTGCATCAGATCCCCTAGAATACTTTAAAAGAGACAGCTGGGCTCTACCGTCACAGTTCCTGAGTTTGTAGTTCTGGTACTTTGAGAAATTTCTAGATGGTGCCTATGTAATATTAATACTACTAGTCCTAGGACTTCACCTTGAGAACTAATCTGTCATAATCACTTTAAGTATGAAGGCAGTTTACTATTCTAATCATTTAGGATGAGCATAGGTCAGCTAATTTCGGTTGCTATTGTATGAGTTTTCTTCCCAATCATAAAATTAATACAAAATCTATAGACAGTTTGTTTAGAGTTGATTTGCTTTTAGATTACTGTAGGAAGATGCCATGTCTGTGTTATCTACAACTGCTTTATTCTCCTCCCTATTACTAATTTATCCCCCAACCTTTTATTCAAAACATGCAAATGACTTCCAGAAGTTACTTCCATTCCACAAGGAAATATTTCACTGTGGTCATTTCAGTCTAAGTTCACAGTAGAGGAGAAACCATTCCATTCTCTTCACTCACAATGGGCAGAAGACCCTTTTCTTACATCTGCTGGGGTGTAGAATGCATCTAAGTAGAGGACAAGTATGTCCATTCCCATAAACTAAAATGCTGGATCAAAATTGGCACTTCTCTGCTGCTTTCTATCCAAGGTGAGTGGTAATTTGCCACCTTCTGTTACCTCTTTTTCTTTCTAGGACCTGCTGCTTCTCTGAACATTTTTCTCAATGTGTTAATCCCAGTCCTTGTCTTCTTGTCTCACTCCACCCTAAGGAAAACCTATCTCCGCTAACATTCCCAAGTTTTCCCCCTAATTCCATTATACAGTATTTTTGGTAGTTAGACCTACTTGACTTTGAAATGGGACGTGACTTGCTATGTAAGCTTTGGCAAGTGACTGACCTTGCTAAGATTCATCCACCTCATTTGTAAAAATGCAGCTGATCATATGTATCTCTTAGAGCTGAGGTAAAGATAAAATTAGATGACACTTTTAAAGTGTTTAGCTCAGTTCCCAGGCTGCAGTAAGTGCAAAACACATGGTATCTATTGTCATTAATGGTGGCATTTTGATCCACTGAAAAATTCAGCTCCTACATGACACCAAAAACATGATCCACAAAGAAAAAATGGGCACATTGGACTTCGTCGAATTAAAAACATTTTCTTTGCAGAAGATGCTGTTAAGAGGATGAAAAGGTAAGTCACCAACTGAGAAAATTATTTGTAAATCACATATCCAACAAAAGAGTCATCCAGAATATATATAGAATTTTCACTGTAAGAAAACTTTTTTTGATTAGAAAATAGACAAAAGACCTGAACTGAAACTTCATCAAAAAGAATATGTGTCTGGCAAATAAACACATGAAAAGTTCTCAACATCACTAGCCATTAGGGAAATGCAAATTAAAACCACTACCTTAGAATAGCTAAAATAACAATTACTGATAATTCTTGACATTAATACCTGCTGTTAAGAATGCAGAGATACTAAATCTTTCATATTTTGCTAGTGGGAATGTAAAGTAGTACAGTCTCTTTGGAAAGCAGTATGGAAGATTCTTTAAAAAAATTAAATACACACCATATAGCTTAGCAGTCATTGCACCTGTGGGCATTATCTTAGAGAAAAGAAAATTTATGTTCACATAGAAACCTATACATGAATATTCATACAAGCTTTATATGTAGTAGTCCTAAACTGAAAACAACCCAAATGTCCTTCATCAAGTGAATAGTTGAACAAATTACTATATATCCATACCATAGAATACTATTCAGTGATACAAAGGAATAAGCTCTTGTTACATGCAACAACTCAGATGAACTTTCAAGTTAATATGTTGAGTGAAAAATATCTCAAAAAGTTATAAATGAGGGACTGGGAATGTAACTCAGTGACAGAGCACTTGCCTAGTATGTATAAGACCTTGAGTTCAATTTCCAGCACCAGGAGAAAACAAAAGGAAAGAAAGAAAAACAGTTGTATATGACATGATTCCATTTATGTAGAATTATTGAAATAACAATTATGGAGATGAAAAAATAAGGGTTTACTAAGAGATTGGGAAGGGAGGGAGGGAAAGAGGTAGGAAGATAAATAGGGCAGCATGGAAAAGCTCCTTTGTGGCGATCAAAAAGATCTGGATCTTGACTGTAGTGGTTTAACAATCCATATATGTGATAAAATGCTACCGAATTATATACAGGCATACAAAAATGAGTGCCTGCCAAAACTAGTGAAATCAGAATAAACTCTAGTAAACTGTATGGTAACAATTTCCTGATTTTGATGATGCTTGAGAGTTACATAAGATGTCACCATTGGAGGGAATTGAATAGTGGGTACACTGACCCATACTATTTTTGCAGCTTCTTGTAAATCTATACGTATTTTAAAATTAAAAAAATTAACAACAAAATTGCAGTCCAGACTCAAGAGTATCAATAGCCAATCACATCAGTAAAATGAACATACAAACCTCAGTAATATTGATTTTCAGATTGAATTCATTGAATTAAAACTGGATTTGAAGAAATTAATATGAATATTAGATTAATATGGATATTTTCTTAATACAACTATTGGGCTACGTTTTCTTCTTGTTCTGGCTATATGCCATGCTGTCACCAGAGTTCTAATATCATACAGAAAATAGGTGGAAAAAATTTTTTAAATAAATTTAGTATTGAAATTATTCTTTGATCATAACTTATCTCTCTATTACACAGGTATCTAATATCCTGGCCACTTTTGAGTTCTAGGCAGCAATGAGAAGATGATTTCTGTGGCACTTTTTCTAAACTTGAAGAGTTAAAAGCGGGTAGTAGTGTCATACAGCATTAAAAAGTCACCCAGAATTGTATTCAGCAAAAGGACAGCTTAAAAGAGCAACAGAGCAATTCAGCCCTTAAGCGGAAACTTTATTTATATGCCACATTGCAGCTGGAAAGAGATTTTATGACCACATCTTAGAGCCTTAGAGATGAAGTCTATAATACAAACATCCTAGCAGCATTAACTCTAACAGCACAAGGCAAGCTTGGCACATACCTCCATTTATTATTTTGGTTCTCTTCTGCATAAAAGACATCTCAATAGTCAACATAATACTGCCATTGATATGATTCGTATCTCTGAACTCTTAGACATGATACAAAGCTATGTGAAAATTGAATTATAAACCTTATGTGTATTTTAACCTCCAGAATAGAGTCAGACTTTAGGTTCTAGAATGGACATCCATCCCTTTTTTCCCTCTGATAAGATACAGTCAGGGATTTAGGATGGACAAACAGTGGTGCTATCCTGATTTGATCAGACTATTCCTCCCAGGAAGGAAGTGGTAAAGGACTGGAAACCACTAGCTTTTTCCTCCTTGGGTTACCAGGTACGTCAGTTTGGTTATATTAAAGTAAGGCATTGGGGAGAAAAAGTAACAAGAGATAAATCAATTATTTGGTCTCTGTAAGTCCTGTTCCCAAGCCTTCATATATACTTTTCTCTCTATTTGGGGACCCCATGTCTTCCTCCTCTCTGACTTCAAATTACTTCTCTCCAGGCTTTCTAGTCAATTTCTACTTATGTTTCAGAACTTAGTACAAAGCTTACTTCCTAAAGGAAGTATTAGTTTGGCTCAGATCCCCCAAGGGATTCACTCTTTCCATCTTGATTATTCTTTCATAGTCTTTATTACAAATGCAAACAATAAAATAATTTAATAATTAATTTTCATATTTATCTTTTCATCTCTCCCCATTAAGTCTTTCTGACTTACACAGATCCATATCACTACTACCCAGAACAGAACCTGGTATATAGTAGGTACTCAATAAGCACTTGAGTAAAGAATGAATGACAAGTGAGACATGGTGGTGCACACTTATAATCCCAGCACTCTGGAAGGCTGAGCTAGGAGGATTGCAAGTTCAAGACCAATTGGGGCAATTTAACAACTTAGTAAAACCCTGTCTCCAAAAGAGAAAAAAAGGAGGGGGGGTTCAATCCCTAGTACTGCAAAAAAAAAAAAGTAACAGCAGAAATAGAAATTATGAGTTGTGATACTTAATATTTATTGAACACTTACTACACCTCACGCTAGTCATTGCATTAAAAGCTATTCATATGGTGCACCATTCAATTCTTCCCACAACTCTAAGATGTAAGTACTATTCTTATCCTCACTTAATAGATAAGAAAACTGGAGCTTATGAGACTTTAGGGAAGATGCCCAGGGGTATGAGTTGCAGAGCCGGTAATATTTTTTAGTCATGGAACAACTTCTTTCATACTCTTCTGCTACTTTCTCCCTCCTCTATCTACTCTATATCCACATTCACCTTTTCTCTGTGGAGAAAATGCCCAGTGTAAATGTCAGAGATAAGTAACTTTGTCCTGGACATACCATCTGGCTTTGCTCCCCAAGGGGAAGCAGCTTCTGAATATCTGAAGCATCAAATATTTGATGAAGTGACTAAGGGTAGATGAAGCTGCCTGATTTGGGGTTTCAATATATCTCTGTGGCAGTCTGTGTATGTTAGGATGATTCGCTGAGGCAAGTTCAGAAGAGCTATTCTGCTCATTCTAATATATATGGTAATATTGTACTTTAGTTATGGGGTAATTTTTTTAAACTAAGGGTCTAAAAGTTCTTTTTCAATATATCAATTTTAAAAACACAATCTAATTTTAAATATAGACTCATAATGCTATTGAAAATCAAATATGTGAGCAGCCAACTGCCAATATTTAAATCTTTTCAAACCTGAGTCATGGTCCCCCCCCCACCCAGTGCCAACTAGTGCTATCATCATGACTATCACAGTTTAGCAGCTTTAAAATATATGTTCCATACCAAGTAGGCTGCGGTAGCTTTCCCTGTGGCATTTGAAAACACATTAAAAATATGCAGCTTGACTTTTTATCCCCTTCACACCCTCTGCATTTCCTTTTTGGAGAGCTCAGAGGGAGGTGAAGTGGGAAGAAAATCAGCCTGAAGAAAGGAAAATAGAATTTTTATCTGATAGAAAACAATGTACAAAAACAACCCTATTGTTCCTAATTCAGGCTCTGGTTCCCATGCCTGCCTTCATGCGTCTATCATTTTATTTTTGTTTAATAGGGATTTTCGATTTAGAAATGTTATCGTATTTATCTCTCCTTATGCCTGTCTTTGTATCCCTGCTGTTCTACTTGAGGCTTTAGTTCCAGCTTATTTTTGTATTATTCTTAATGATTCTCATTTTTCCTCACTTATGTTTCCTTGATTTACTTCCATCCTTTCCTGATTTGCCATTCCTTGTTAGTTTCCCAGACCCTAGACCTATTAGGCTTTCAGTACATTGTTTCTAAATCTTGACCCTTTTTTCTCTTGTTAATTAACCAGTATTTATTTTTTTTAATTTCTTCACAATTTTCCCTAATTAAATTTCCAGCTCCATATTTACATTTGACAGGGTATTTCTTAGTTTCCTTATTCTTGGATTACTGTGCTTAGCTGACAAGATATTTCATCCCTTGTTTGTTCTTCATCTGTATGTAGTGTGATTGAAAAATACATTGAATGCTTAAATTTTAAAAATTTTATTATAATGAAACATTCGTTGCCACGAATCCCTCTCAGAATTCCCCTCTTACTTTAAACACACTCGTTGCATTATTCTTGCCACTCTCTGAAGCACTTTTGGAAATCTCCTTGTGTAAGTGTCTGTAGTTGCACTGTCATAGCTGCCTCTGTGTCCCAGATTGATTCAAAACACTTACCATACATCGTCATTTTGACTTTGGGGAAGAGCCAGAAGTCACAAAGTGCCAGACCTGGTAAATAAGGTAGATGAGGACAAATCATAATGTTTTTGGGAGCCTGCCTTTCTGCTGGATGGCACTTAGCAGCAGCATTCACTCTGTGTGTGTGTGTGTGTGTGTGTGTGTGTGTGTGTGTTTTATCACAACTCCTAATGATACTCAGGAAAGAGGACTTCCAAAACTGCTTCAGAAAATGGTAACAACAACGGGCTAAGCGTATTTGAAATGTGGAGGAGGATTTTGAGTGGAATTAATGACAACGTGTCTTTTACTGCAAAATATTTTTAAAAGTTAATCATTCACCATATACTTTGATCATATTTTATCTTAGTTACTTTCTTGTCTTTGAGACACAATACCTGACACCCATGAATTAAAGGAAGAGAAGTTTATTTTGTCCCACAGTTTGTACAGGTTCCAGTACGTTATGGTTTCTGTTCCTGTGTCCCCACCAAGTCTCATGCAATCATGACATGGACACAGCTGAGTCTAGCATTCATGATTGGTTTGTTGACTGGTGCTGGGATTGGCGATATGAGTGTTGCACCCACCCAGGGGTGGAGTCGACATACAGTGTAAGGGTGGGAAGAAGGCATGTCTTCCCCCTCTTGTGGTTTGTGCCTCACTGTTTGGCAGCCATAAATGGCTGCCCCGCCATGCTACCCTGCCTTGCAGCCAGCTGAATGTGGACTGAAACCTCCAAGAGCTGTAAGAAATAAACATTTACTTTTCTAATTTTGGGCATCAGGCATTCTGTCTTAGCAATGAGAGAAAAGTAACTAAGACACAGTCCATAGTTGCCTGATTCAAAGGCAGGACAACATGGTGGACAGAAGGGCATTGCTGAGGATAGATGCTGATGGCATAGTGGACAGGACAGAAAGAGAGAGATCAAAGGAAGAGGAGGGAGATAGACCCTTCCAGTTCATTCCCCCAGTGACCCACATCCTCTAACTAGGTTTCATCTCTGAACATCACATTTAGCTATAAACTCATCCTCTGATGAGTATCACACTCCATGATCCAGTCACCTCCCCAAAGTCCCATCTGTAAGCACCTGAAGCTTTAGGGGGACATGTAGATGCAAGCCATAATATGCCTCATATATGGATTTAAATCATTTAAAGCAGAGAGTAGGTGCAAGTGAAAGGAACACTGGATTTGAGTCAGAAGGTTTGCGCTCAGCTTTGAACTCTGTCCCTTAACCATCAGCCTCATTAGTATAATGGAAATAGTGATAGTACCAGCTCTGCTAAGGGAGAAAATGAGATGAAATATGTAAACTGACTATAAATGTCTCCTACTTAAGAGAAAATCTTTGTGGAAATGCTATTCCATAAAATAGCACCTCTTTTCCAGTTAACAGAAGTCCAAAATAAAATGATGAATAATGTTAACCAACAACAATTTAAAATTGCATGAAATTCTTCAATAAGTTCTAATTTACTAGTGTTGACACTGGGCTATATCCATATCTCTCAGTTACAGAACATGCTCCAAGAAGCCTTGCATTTGTGTCAGAAGAGACAATGGAGGGAAGGACAACATATGAAAAGTGATTTGTAATATTAAAATTACATTAGGATTAAAATAGAATTAAAAGTCATTAGGTACTAGGATCCAAAAATTTATATTAGACTTCTAAGAAGATGGCAGAAGCCGGGTGTGGTGGCGCACGCCTTTAATCCCAGCACTCGGGAGGCTGAGGTAGGCGGAGCGTTGTGAGTTCGAAGCCGGCTTGGGCTACAACGGGCTACAACGCGAGTGCAAGGCCGGCCTGAGCTACATAGTGCGACCCTGCCTCAAAAAAACCAGGGCTGGGAGTTTGGCTCAGTGCCTTAAGTGCCTGCCCTGGCAGGCGCAAGGTTGTGAGTTCAATCCCCGGTGCCGCAAGAAAAAAAAAAAAAGAAGATGGCAGAGCAGTAAGCAGAAGAGAAAACAGCCTCTCTGACAGTCACCATCCAGATGCTGGAATACATCATTGTGAGGAAGACAAGAAGTAAGGAAGTGGGCCTCCTGGACTGAGGAAGAATCTGAAGCATGAATTGAAGCCCACAGAGAGAGTAAAAAGAAAAACTTCAATGAAGAAGAAGGCAGTAGTTGGCAGAGCCTTCGCTCAGAGCTGGACTCACTGCACAAGAAGAGCTGTTGGAACCTGGGGACACACGGTCATGGTGACTGTGGATGCTGGTGACCCCAGAGGCCTCTACAAGAAGACATAGCAGTGGAGGGGAGTGGTAGACATGGAGGACTGCACTGGCTGATGGTGAGTGCAGAGAACTCAGTCTTTCCACAGGAGAGAGTGATTAGCTGGGAGCCATTTTGGAGTCGGGTCAGATAAGCCTGGAACCAGAACTGCTGCTGGCTTCCTCCACCAGCTCCTAGGTGGGCACACACCCATGGAAACTGCTTGGACTGCAGTGAGCCCAATAAATCTGGTCTTGGGACAGGTCTGCTAAGAAGATCTACTACTCCACCATAAAGCAATGGCTGGCTTGCTGGAATATAGTGACATGATTCAGGACTCTATCTCCACAGGCTGTCTACTAATGAACCCAGAGAGAGTCCTGGAAGTGGACTCTGGGGTTTTCTTGTGTGTTTTGCTTTTTGTTTTTGTTTTTTCTTTTTTCTTGTTTGTTTTGTTTTGTTATGTTCAGTTTGTTTTTTATTTCTCTCTTTCATTTATTTTTATGAGTGTGAGAGTGGTTTCTATCCTCTTTGTGGGTGTGGTTATGTTTTGTTCTACCTTTTATCACTTCCACCTCTCTTTTCTTTCAGTCTTCTGCACCAGTTCCCCCAAGTTGGCAGGACCCATCTTTGTCTTCCAACCTTACTTGTAATCTCTTTCTCTTTTTCCATTTCTCTATTTTCTTCTTAATCCACTTTAGATTTTAACCCCAAGGGCAAAATTGACATATTATGGACTTACATATTGCATATAATTATCTGGTTTGTGTTACATTTTGTTGTATAATCACAAATCTAGTTCATATGGTTAAAAGTTGTAAATTAAGAGTTAGCTCAATTTGTTGTTTTATAGGCTGTGTTTGATGCTATTGGTACCACTACAGCCAAAAGTGACATAATTATTCTAAACAGCTGTTTGCCCTGATAATCCATGACTGAGATTAGCTAAATTTCACAGAAAATACTGTGGCACAGTGCCAAAGAACAAGGGACTACACCAAACAAACAACAACTTCTCATCTCCAACAAACTGAAGAGGTAAGATCTTTGAACAGACTCAAAACCCAGAAACCAGTTACACCTGGAAGATACCTCAGAGAAGTAATCATCACCTAAGTGTCCTAAATGCCACCAATAAAGCAACCCACCATAGGCAACTTACAAGCATCACTCCAGGAATTAAACTAAAAAAGAAAACAAATGAGAAAACACTTAAACAAGATGCAGCATCAGACATCCAGTTCTCCAAAGGCAAACCCAGGTGGCAATGAAGTGGGACAATTGAAAGCCCCCTACCAGGTCTTTCCAAAGTGATAATAACAAAGCAATTGAATGAAGCTCTAGAAAAAATGAAATCATAAATAATCTCTCAAATAACTACAGAGATTACCAAAATACATACCATGCTTAGTGATGTTAGAGCAGATACAGACAAAAAAAGAGACAAGCTTAAGCAAATTATGGAAGCATAGCATAGGAAACAAATGGAATCCATAAAACAGATTCAAGTAGATATCCAGGAGAATAAAGACTCCATTGAAAGTATTCGAATCAGATTAGACCAATGCGAGGACAGGATCTCAAATATTGAAGACAGACTTGCAGTTAGTGACCAGGAAAAGAAAGATTTCTCAAAACTAGCAAGAGAACATGAGAAATCAATCCAAAATTTTCTGAAGGACATTCTAGAAAGAAATAATAAGATCTACAGCTCCGTGAACCCCAACAGAAGGAATCCACCAGGAAAGGCAAATAATTAAAAGGAAGAAAAAAAGGAGGGAGATCCAACAACAGGAAAATAACATGACAAGAATAAGTCAATGTATGTCAGTTTTATCCATTAATGTTAATGGTCTCAATTCACCAGTCAAAAGACACAGACTGACAGAATGGATCAAGAAGCAAGATCCAACAATATGCTGCATACAAGAAATGCATTTAATTCAGGAAGAATTTCATAGACTGAAAGTCAAAGGGTGGAAAACAATACTCCCTGAATCAGGAATTCAGGAAAAAGCAGGGGCAGCTATTCTATTTGCAGACAAAGTGAAGTTCAAGCCAAGACTGATTAAGAGAAATAAAGAAGGTCACTACATCCTCATAAAGGGAAAAATCCAAAAGGAAAAGATAAGAATCATAAACATATATGCAACAAATACCAGTGCACCCAGTTATATAAAACAATTACTAATTGACAAAAAAAATCAAATAAACCCTAATACAATTGTATTGGGGGACCTCCTACCCCACTGTCACAAAAAGACACATCAACTAGACAAAAAAATCAATAACAAAATGTTAGAACTAAATCAAACTTTGAACAAATGGATTTAGTAGATGTCTGTAGAGTGTTTCACCCCACAACATCAGAATACACATTCTTTTCAGTTGCACGTGGGACATTCTCCAAAATAGACCATATACTGGCTCATGGAACATGCTTAAGTAAATGTAAAGGAATTGAAATTATCCCATGCATACTGTCACACCACAGTGCAATGAAATTGGAAATCTATGCCAAAGGAAACCACAGAACTTCATAAGCATATGGAAATTAAATAGCACCCTACTGAACAACCAATGGATCACAGATGAAATTGAAGGAGAAATTAGCCAGTATTTACAGTTGAATGATAGTGACAGTACAACATTCCAGAATTTGTGAGACACAATGAAAGCAGTTTTAAGAGGGAAATTTATAGCAGTAAATGCCCATATCAGGAAAACAGAGCAAGTGCAAACAAGCAGCTTAATGTTAAACCTCAAACTTCTAGAAAAAGAAGAGCAGGCTAAACCAAAAGCTCATAGAAGGGAGGAAATTACAAACATCAGAGCAGAAATTAACACACTGGAGATTAAAACAACAATACAAATAATCAGTGAATCAAAGAGTTGATTCTTCAAAAGATTAAATAAAATTGACAAACCCTTAGCCAACCTTATCCAAATAAAGGAAAGAAAAGACTCAAATCCATGCAATTAGGAACAAAAAAGGCAAAATCACAACAGACCCTGTAGAAATCCAGAAAATCATCTATAACTACTTTGAAAATTTGTATTCTAGCAAGATGGAAAATACAGAAGAAATGGACAGATTTCTAGATACATATGAATTACAAAGCTGAATCAAGAAGATATAAAAATCCTAAATACCCAATATCAATAAATGAAGTCAAAGAAGAAATTAAAAACCTATCAACAAAGAAAAGCCTAGTTCATGATGGATTCACTGCTGAATTCTACAAGAAATTTAGTGAAGACCTACCACAACTACTTCTCAAACTCTTTAATAAAATTGAAAGGGAAGCAATACTCCCAAATTCATTCCTAGAAGCAAGCATCACTCTGATTCCAAAACCAGAGAAGGATCCAACTAAGAAAAAGAATTACAGGCCAAACTCCCTAATGAACCTTGATGCAAAAATCCTCAATAAGATACTGGCAAATAGACTGCAGCAAATTATCAAAAAGATTGTACACCATGATCAAGTGGGATTCATCCCAGTGATGCAGGGATGCTTCAACATATGTAAATCCATAAATGTAATACACCATATTAACAGAGCTAAGGACAAAAATCATATGATCATCTCAATAGATTCAGAAAAAGCTTTTGACAAAGTCCAGCACCCATTCATGATAAAAACTCTACAGAAAATTGGAATAGACAGTCTTTATCTCAACAGTCAACGTCATACTAAATGGACAAAAACTGAAAGCTTTCACTCTAAAATCAGGAACAAGACAAGGATGTCCACTGTCTCCACTCTTATTCAACATAGCCCTGGAAACTTTAGCTGGAGCAATTAAATAAGAGAAAGACATAAAATGAATAAAGATAGGAAAGGAAGAATTTAAACCATCATTATTTGCAAATGACATGATACTCTACTTAGAAGACCCCAAAAACTCCACCAAAAGACTCCTAGATTTAATAAGCAAATTCAGTAACATAACTGGTTACAAAGTCAACACTCAAAAATCAATAGCCTTCTTGTACAGGAATAACAAACTCACTGAGAGAGAGATCAGAGAAACAATACCTTTTAAAATAGCATCCAAAAAATTAAAATATGAATCAATTTAATGAAGGATGTAAAAGACCTCTACATTGAAAACTACAGTACTCTGAAAAAGGAGATTGAAGAAGATATTAGAAATGAAAGCAGCCAGGAGTGGTGGTGCACGCCTTTAATCCCAGCACTTGGGAGGCTGAGGTAGGAGGAGTGTTGTGAGTTTGAGGCCGGCTTGGGCTACAACGCAAGTGCAAGACTGGCCTGAGCTACATAGTGTGACCCTGTCTCAAAAAACCAGGGCTGGGAGTTTGGCTCAGTGGCTTAAGCATCTGTCTGGCAGGTGCTAGGTTGTGAGTTTGATTCCCAGTACTGAAAAAAAAAAAAAGAAGAAGAGATATTCTGTGCTCTTAAGTAGGAAGAACAAATATAGTGCAAATGGCCATACCTCCAAAACTGTTACACAGATTCAATGTAATCCCAATCAAAATTCCAATAGCACATCTCACAGAATTAGAGAAAACAACCTTAAAACTCATCTGGAACCAGAAGAGATCTAGAATAGCAAAGGCAATCGTGGGCAACAAAGACAAGACAGGGGGCATCACAATTCCTGACTTGAATTTATACTACAAAGCTACTGTAACAAAAATGGTGTGGTACTGGCAGAAAAACAGACCCAAAGATCAATGGAATAGATTAAAAATGCAGAAACAACTGCAGACACACTAAGCCACCTTATCTTTGACAAAGATGCCAAACACATTCACTGACATGGGAGAAAGATAGCCTCTTTAATAAATGGTGCTGGAAAAACTGTCTCTACACATGCTGAAGATTAAAACTGGATCCATATCTTTCACCATGTACTAAGCTAAAATCAGAATGAATCAAGGATCTTAATATTAAAAAAGAAACATTAAATCTGCTCGAAGTTAGAGTAGGTAAAACTCTTGAAGACATTGGTGTAGGCAAAGACTTTATGAACAAAACCCAGATTGCACAGGAACTATTACAAAGAATCAAAAACTCACCTTACTTAAAAGCTTTTGCACAGCAAAAGAAATCACCACCAGAGTGAAGAGATAACCCACAATGTGGGAGAAAATGTTTGCCAGCTGTTCCTCAGACAAAGGATTACTATCAAGAACATATAAAGAATTCAAAAAAATCAATTCTCCCAGATTTAAAGACTCAATCCAAAAATGGGCATCTGAGGTGAATACATACTTCTCAGATGAAGAAATACAAACAGCAAATAAATACGTGAAAAAATGTTCAACATCATTGGTCATTCAAGAGATACAAATTAAAACAACACTGAGATTGCACCTCACCCTGGAAAGAATGGCTGTTATCAAAAAATCAAACCATAACAAATGCTGGAGGGACTGTGGGGAAAAGGAACCCTTTTCTACTGTTGGTGGGAATGCAGACTGGTGCAACCACTGTGGAAAGCAGTGTGGAGATTCCTCAAAAAATTAGAATTGGGAGTCCCATTCAACCCCGCTATTCTCCTTCTGGGTATCTTCCCAAAAGAATGAAAAACATCATACCACAGTGATATATGTGCACCCATCTTTATAGCAACACAGTTTATAATTGCCAGATCTTGAAAACAACCTAAATGTCCATCAACTGAGGGATGGATAAAAAAGATGTTGCATTTTTATACAATGGAGTACCACTCAGCCATAAAGAGTGATAAACTGGACACTTTTATAGGTAAATGGGTGCACCTTGAGAACACACTCATTAGTCAAATAAATAAGACACACATATGTAAACATTGTATTGTTTCATTAGCGTGACAAGCTAAAAGATAAAACATGTATATGTGTATGTATAATATATAAAAATAGTTAAGATGGTTATACTACTGATTTCTCTGAGTTCATTGAAGAGAAAGATTTGTGCTGGTATTGCTCAGACAATTGAAGGCAGATGTCTTGTGCTCTGGGTGAATGATTTGGGGATGAAAATGTGCAATGTATGTACCATTGTTACCCCCAATTGATGTACTTTAAAATTTTGTTGTAATTTCTTTCTTTCTTTTTCTTTCTTTCTTTCTTTCTTTCTTTCTTTCTTTCTTTCTTTCTATGAATAAAATGGATTAAAAAAAACAAAAAAAAATATATTTCCCACACAAGGATGGAATCTTATCTAAGGCATTCACTTAAGTTGTACAAATTTTGCATATATACTTTCAGTAATGGGCATTTGCTATTTCGAGAAACAACCCATTCTATTGCCAAATGTTGTTTTGAGTTAATTACAGTAACTTTGTAAGCAAGTCCAATTTTTTTTACCTGTAGAAACTCTGATGTTTCTAAACAGTTTGTGAGTTACACTTTTCTAAAACTAAAATTCCTGTTCCCTTAACTGTTTCTCCTATAACATAGTTTTTCATACTATTTAACTGAAGCTAAATACTATTTAAAACTTGTGGGACATAACATTGGGTTAAATAAAAACATTCCATACTTTTCCACTGCAAATTTGTTCTTTATCATAATAGTAGCTGGCTGTGTGTCATAGTAGCTGCACCTGGGAGATATAGGAAGCAATCTTTGCATTTGCTTATTTGGTACGATGAACAGCAGGTGTGTGCACATGTTCAGAAGTGTCAAATGGGGATTTTTACCCACATTTATGCTCCATCTAACAGGTTTTGCATATGTTTACCTGATCATCTTGGGAGGTAAAATACACCCACATCATTCTTCTGCTATGTAAACATGTACTTTACCATAATGGAATGTGGGTTTAATTTGATTTTAACGGTAGGAGTAGCCTAATTCAGTACAATGGCACATAAAAAACCAGATGTGCAAGTTTTGGAGAAAGTCAAAAATGAATCATTAGATCATTCATAGATAGATGATGAAGATAATGACTTTGATGTTGACCGTGTGATCTGCTATGGTTTATGGTGGCCCAGCCAAGTCTCACATAATCATGACATGGGCACTGCTGAGTCTGGTGTTCATGATTGATCTGTTGTCTGCTGCTGGAATTGGCAATGTGAGTGCGGCACATGCCCAGGGGTGGAGCCCACATACAGTGTAAGGGTGAGAGGAAAGTGTGTTTCCTCTCTCTTTCCAATTCACATCTCACTGTTTGGCATCCACCATGAATGGCTGCCCCGCCACACTGCCTTGCCTTGCAGCCAGCTAACTATTGATTGAAACCTCTGAGAACTGTAAGAAATAAATCTTTCCTTCCCTAATTTTTGGTGTTAGCTATTCTGTCTCAGCAATGAGTGAAAAACAACTAAGACATGATCCAAAGTTCCTGTGGCAGTGAAATGGAGCAAAATTCAATGGATACAGACTCAGGGAATACAGACCTCCTTGATTTAGATGGTGAATAAAATAGCAATGTGAGTACATATTTGACTAGTAGAAATTGTACAAAATTGTCACACAACCAAGTGGAATGATTCAATGTTAGAACTAGGCCTGAAAAATATAGTGAGGATCTTGGCATGGGTAAAATCTAATGGACAGAATGCCAACACTGACATTCAATGTTGGAAATTGTTTGTAATAGACAAAACACTACAAGAAGTTGTGAAATATACAAATTCTCTCTAGAATGTTCTGTATGCACCAATAGCCACACTCAAAAACATATTTATTTTACCTCACTAGCTGAACTGAAAACATTCATAGGTCTGATGTGCTTAGCAGGCTGTCTCATGGTCATTTCAGGATTGTAAAAGACTTAAGGAAAAGTGATAGGCATGGGCTTGAGTTTGTAGAATAAGATGACACTAAGGAGTTTTGGTTTCCTTCAAAATTTCCTGAGGTTTTATGACAAAACCACCCACTAAGGAAAAAAAGAATTGATAGTCTGATTGATACCCATTCATGGTTTGAGAGATTTGTGGTTAATTGTGAAGCAACTTACACACCATCTAAATACATGACTATTGATGAAGATCTTGCAGCATTTCATAGTTGCTGTAGCTTCAGGTAATAGATTTTCAAAATATAGCATAAAAATTTATGTCCTTGTAGATGTGAAGACTTATTATGCTTTCAATTTAGAAATTTATCCTGCAACTCAGGCTTCAGGTCTTTATTCATATAGTAATAAACCAAATGATGCTGTGAATAGATTTGCTGCTCCCATCTCCCAAACTAACCAGAATGTGACATTCAAAAATTGGTTTACCATCATACTGTCTCACTAGTATGAAAAACTGAATGAGTAAATAAGATCCAAATTGTACAATAGATACTGTGAATTGGGAAGAAACAATTCAAAAGAAAAGAAAAACTGTGATGTGGGAAAGGAGAAAAGAAGGAAGGGAAAAATAAAAACATATGTTTATACACAAGATAGTCAAGATAGTTATACAGCTAGTTTCTCTTAGTTCATTGACAAGAAAGGTTTGTGTTAATATTGTTAGGACAATATATCATGCCTATATCTTGTACTCTGAATAACTACTACAAAGATAACAATACATAATGCATTAATTATTGTAACTGTCCTACTAACCTGTTTTGAGACGGTTTTATTATTACTTTTATTTTTTTCTTTTTAAAATAAAAGAAATTTGCTTACCAGTTTCCAATTGATGTTAACATTTGACAACAGAGCACAAGTTGACAAGCATAGGAACTGTACACAGGAACAAAGCAGAAATTCCAAATGAAGTGTTCAATTTCAAAACAGAAAATGGTATAGTATAATCTTTCGATTTCAGAACGATATAAAACTGGCTTCATATATGAAAAAGAAAAACAAACTGGTACTGATGATGCCAGCATTGAACAATGATGGAAATATGATGGGAAACCTTGACAAAACAGAAACCTGATTAATCCCAGCACTTGGGAAGCTCAGGTAGGAGGAGTGTCGTGAGTTCGAGGCCCCTTGGGCTATAACATGAGCACAAGGCCGGCCTGAGCTACATAGTGCGACCCTGTCTCAAAAAATAAGGTGCAGGAGTTTGACTCAGTGGCTTAAGAACCTGCCTGGCAGGTGTGAGGTTGTGAGTTCGATCCCCGGTGCCACCAAAAAAAAAAAAAAAAAAAAAAAAAAAAAAAAAAAAAAAAAAAAAAAAAAAAAAAAAAAAAAAAACCCAAAAACAAAAAACAAGCAAACAGACAAACAAACAAACAAAACAGAAATCTGAGATGGAAACTTTCTACAACAAAACCAAAGACGGAGTAGTGTTGTTGATGAGTTATGTGATAACAATGATGTCACTCGAAACACAAAACATTGGCCAACGGTTGTTTTACTCTATCCTAACCATGTGTGGCACAGATAATTTGGTAGTTTACAAAGAAAATAACAAGTGCAAAATGTCACACAGAAATTTTCTTAGAAGATTGGGGCTGGGACTCATAAGCGATCATTTATAGCAGAGGAAAAACAAAATGTTTCTGCCCAGGGAACTACACAGAAAATTTGTGGACCACATTGGTGAGCTGACAGGTGAACAGGTAAGCACAGCATCCCAAAGACCTACTTCAACAACGGGAAAATCAAAAAGATTTCAACTGTGCCCTAAAAAAAAGGACAGAAGACAAAACATATGAGCTGTCAGTGTAAGTGATACGTGTGTATAGAACATGCAGTTTTCACATGTGAAGACTTCCTTGGTTGTGACAGTTGAAACAAAGAGTGTTTCTGCGGTGGACTTTTATTTGTATTTACATTGCAGTTCACATAGGTTCTCATTTCTTATTCTATCTTTTATGTTTTTTAAGCATGTAAACAGTTGACATGAAAATGTTTATGTCTATGCTAAGGAATCCTTACATGTTTAATATTTTACATTATTGATACCTTATTTTCCTGCTAAGTGCATATAGTACTACACAGTAGAAAGCACCTGACAAAACAGGAAGAGATGACAAGAATGATCTGCCACAAAGGAAAGGAAAGCTAAACACATGTTCTGTCATTGTACACGAGACATGTGCATGGAATGTGAAGTTGTCGTGTGTGAAGACTTCCTTGGAGATGACAATTGAAGAAAAGATTATTTTCTGTAGAATTCTATTGGCATTTTCAATGTAATTCATATAGGAATTTATTTCTGATGTTATCTTTTAGGTTTTATAAGCAAGTACACAGCTGATGTGAAAATATTGATGTTGATTCTAAACACACAATACATATTAAGAAGTTAAGACTTCATTTTATTGATATTTTGTGTTCCTGTTAACTACACATCATATAATATAATAAGAATCTCCTAACAAGACAGCAAGATCAGCAAGATGTAAGTATGACCTACAAAAAGGCCAGGAAAGCAAAACACATGTGCTGCTAGTGTAAGCAATATGTGTGTGTGGAATGCATTGCTCTTATGTGTGAAGACTGCCTTACATGTGATAATTGAAGTAAAGATTTTTTTTGTACAATACTTTTCTTATTTTCATTGTAGTTCATGTAGGAATTTATTTCTGTTCTTTTTTAGTCTTTGTACAACAAAAACCGGTCTATGTTAAAAATTTTGATGCTTTTTTATAAACAATAAATATTAAAAATTCAATACATTTAAATTTTTTCTGTTAAGTACTCATTGTTTAGTATAATAAAACTCATAACATTAAAATTAATAACTCATCAATAGAAATATTATAAAGAATAAAAATGGGTATTGAACACCCCCAAAAATGCACCTTTATGAGAAAAGTAGTGTGATGCTCCTAGGCTACATGGAGTTCTTGACTGCTCCATTTGTCAATGACCTCCATAATGCTGAGCATCCAGATTTGGACAGTGTGATGTCATCCAGGTTCACGTTGCCAAGGAACATGGGTTTTGTAGCAGGTTTTAGAGAGCTGCACTACAGTCTATAAATTCTCTAGCACATCATGGGAATGTTAAGAACTTTCATGAGCTAGCTTCATAGAAAATAGGGGAGAGGAAGAGGGGAGAGGGGGAAAGTAAGTAGTAAGAGAAAGTAGAAGGGGAAAGAGAAAGTGCCAGTCACAGGCAAGGGGCAGGGAAAAGTTATAACCCTTGAAGACACACCCCCAGTGACCTACTTCCTCTAAATAGGCCCTACCTCTAACAGCTCATTCAGCCATGAGCTTATCAATGGGGGTCAGTGCCCCCATGATCCAATCACTCTTTAGACCCCACCTCTGAACATCACTGCAATAGGGACCAAAACTTCAACATATGTCTTTGGAAGACACTTCATATCCAAGCCATAACATTATGCTTATACAAAACATAGAATACTAGATGATAAGCTCTTCTTTCCCATTATCTTCAAGCTGTTACTGAGTCGTTATGTTATTCTGTGTTCTACATGTAAAGTGTTCTATATATACAGCAGCCCCATGAGGCAAGACAATTATTCTCATGTTATAGATAAGGATAATGAGGCAGTGAAAAGTTTATTAATTTTTCCAACGTCATTCAGCTAGCAAATGGATCAGAAACCAGGAAATCATACTCCTGACGTTATACTGTCTCACCTCTCTGGGCTGTGCATAATTGGAAAATGTTAATTATATTAACTAGCTATTTTTCCTTAAAGGAAAATATGAACCAGACCATATTCTAATGCTCCTCTTTCTTTCCATTATCTCTAAGATCCTTTCTATGAAACACTGGTATCTTAAAGCGATTGGGGGCGGGGGGTGGGGGTGGGGATAAAGGAGTTCCCATGGTAAGGCCCTGCAGTTACTATTTTTTCTTAACCACTATGGCCAAGCTGTAGCCTGAGTCAAATATAAATAATAGGTTTTCATGAGCTATTTTGCATGAAAACACTTTGTAGACACTGAATGCATTATAGGCACTTATCATTTCTCAAGTTAATCATTAATTTTCATGCCTAAAAATGCCATTTGTCCGATCACTTATATTTCCTTCACAAAGTGTTTTAAAACTTATTTAATTTATGATTCTCAGCAGTAACAACACATATAATAATGATAAGAATTTTTAGAATGTTTTCATAGGTGAATCAGATGTTGAGGCAATTGGAAAGGATAGAAAATGGGAAATTTAAAAAATCTTTTAATAGTACTTTATAATTGTCTGAAGCAGAAATTAAATTCAACTGTTTAAAATGCTCAAATAAGAGTGGAAGATAAATTTTCATTAGTAATATTGGGCCACTCCTGTATATTTAAAATAATAAGCACAATAGAAGTTCCAACCAGAGCAATCAGGAAAGAGAAACAAGAGAATCCGAATTGGAAAGGAGAAAATCAAATCGCCACTGTTTGTAGATTACATGATTGTATATCTAAAACTCCAAAGGCTCTATCAAAAAAACTTTAAAGCTTGTAAACATTCAGCAAAATCATAGGATATAAATCAACACACAATTATCAGCAGCATTGCTATACACAAATAGAAAATTATCTGAAAAACAAATTAAGAAAGCAACTCCATTTACAATAGCTACAAAAAATAGTAAAATATAAATAAATTTAACCAAAGAGAAATTGAAATGGACACAAAGAAATAGAAAGATATCCTGTGTTTATGGATTGGGCAAATCGATACTGTTAAAATATCCATACTGCCCAAATCTACATGTTCACACCAATTCTTATCCAAATACCAATGGCTTTCTTCACACAATTAAAAAAAGTCATATGGAACCACACAAAAACTCCGAATAGCCAAAACCTTCTTGAGCAAATACAAAAAAATGACAACAAATAATATATACACATGCATGCATACTACAAAGAATTAGTAATGAGAAAAGCATGATATTGGTATAAAAATAGACACACAGACCACAGAATACAGAGCCAAGAAATACACATCTACAGTCAAGTGATTCTCAAAAAAGGCATGAAAATATGCGCTGTATATATTAAAAACAAAAAGCTTACATCTTCTTTATCCATTCATTGGTTGATGGGTACTTGGGCTGGTTCTGCGATTTTGCTATTACAAACTGTGCTGCTATAAATATGAGTGTGAAAAACTGTGGTATGATGCTTTCAATTTTTTTGAGAAGATACCAAGAAGTGGAATAGCAGGGTCAAATGGGACCTGTAAGTACTACTCTGCCATAAAGAAGGGTAAACTTGAGACATTTCTAGGTAAATGAATGCACCATACTTTTAAGTGAAATAAATAGGACACACATGTGTAAATGTCACATTGTTTCACTGGTGTGAGAAGCCAAAAGTGCAAATAAGGACCAAAATGTTACTAGATTTTGTGAAATAAGAAGTGGTTCAAATGGAAAGGGGAACTAGAGAGAGGGGAAGTGGAAAGGAAGGAAGGGAAAAGAAAAAAGTGAGAAAAGAAGGATAAAATGGAAACAAAATTTTTGTAAAGAAGGAGGGGAAGAAGGGTTGAAGGGAGGGGAGGGGAATGGGAAAAAAGAGGAATCAAGATATATCATGTACAGGTACAAACTCCCTATGATGAATGTGATCATTATGAATATCTAAACTATGCCAATAAAATTAATTTAAAAAAAGAAAAATACACATTGGTGAAAAGACAGCCTTTCCAATAAATGGTTCTGGGAAAACTAGATGCTCATATGCAGATGACTGAGACTTGACCCCTATCTTCTCCATGTACAAAAACCAATTCAAAATGGATCAAAGACCTAAATGCAAGAATGGAAACTGCAAAACTACTAGAACAAAATCTAGGGGAAACATTTCAAGACATGAGTACAAGCAAGGATTTGGCAATGATTGTTTGGATAGGACTCCAAACGCACAGGCAAGGAAAGCAAAAATAGACAAATGAGAGTATATCAAACTAGAAAGCTTCTTTGGGCCAAAGGAAAAAAAATAAACAGAGTGAGAAAACAACCTACTGAAGAGGAGAAAGTATTTATCATCTATTTACCTGATAGAGTATTAACATCAGAGTATATAAAGAACTCCAAAAACTCAGTAGTCAAAAAAATACCAAATAACTCAATTTCCAAAGAGCCAATAGACCTAAATAGACTTAAAATAAAAAAAAGAAACCCCAAAGGCCAACAGGTATATTATAAAGTGCTCAATATCACCAATGATCAAGGAAATTCTAATCAAAACCACAATAACGTATCACTCACCTCAGTAAGAATGGCTATTATCAAAAAGACAAAAGCAGTGGTGAAGCTTTGGAGATACAGAAACCCTTGCACAGTGAATGGGAATGTAAATTAGGACAGATGTGTGGAAAGCACTATGGAGGTTTCTCAAAAAAGTGAAAATAGAACTACAATGTGGTCCAGCAATTCCATTACTGAGTATATATCCAATGGAAATAAAATCAGTATGTTGAAGAGGTATTTGCATGCCCATGATTACTGTAGTACTATTCATAATAGCCAATAAATGGAAACTGAAGTGTCCATCAACCATTTAATGGATACAGAAAGTGTGGTATATAGACACAATGGACCATAAATAAGTATAAAATTCTGTTACATGTAGCAACATGGATGGAAAATCAAGACATAGAAAGACAAATAATATGTCATCTCCTGCATACATGGACTCTAAAACAGTTACTCTCATAGAAGTTGAGAGCAAAATGGTGGTTTCCAGAGGACAGGGGTGGGGGGCGGAGTTGGGGAAGGGTTTTTTTAAACTGTAACTAAGTTATCATTAGATAGGAGAAATAAGTGTATAGTAGGTTGACTATCAATAACAATATTGTATTATAATACTTAAAAATAAAACAAAGAAAGGATTTTAAATGTTTTTATCATAAATGATAAAAGTTTCAGGAGGTAGATATATTTAACTTGGTTTGAATGGTACACAATTTTTATATGTATCAAAATATAATAGGTTGCCCCACAAATAAGTACTATTTTTACACTTATAACCACCACAGCAACATAAAGCCTTCATGACACAGAGAAATTCTCTAACATTATGTTGTAAAAGACAATCAATATGAATACCTTAGTCAATCTTTAATATCTCAATTCTATTTGTTAGCCAACTTCCTTTTAGCCACTTTTTGTCCATCACACACTGCAAATAATGTCAGTTATTCATACCACCTTCATTAACATGATATATTTACCAAATTATCATGGCTCACTTATAAACATCACTTTGGAAGTCTAGGCAAATTAAATCCATTCACTTTCTCTGTGCAAGTGACATTTTCAAAGACAATTGAAAAAAATCAATCCATTCAGTATTAGACACAATAAAAATGTCATGAAAACTGGGTATAAAGTCAAAGCAAGCAAGTTTGTACTTTTTTATCTTCCCAAAATGGAAAGGGAAATAGAAAACACAAGAACCTTAATTTCTGAGACCAGTTTGGGAAACTGTAATTACATTAACAACATCCAACAGTGTTACCAACACTGAGTAATTCCTCTCATCTCCACACAGCAGCCGACTCAGAAAATCACACCTTCTAGCTCATGGGATTTGTGACACTTAGTAACGCATGTGTAATTGGGTAAAAATAGTCAGTACTGCAACTTTTATTTTTATTTGCTTCTGCATTTCTCTAAAGGGAAAAATACTCATGGATCTCCTCCTGCTGTTTCCAGAGGCCTACAGCCAGGCCTCTTCGAAGTAGAATAAAACATGAATTTCTTCAATTTCAGTTCTCCAAGAGCTGCTATTCTCATTATGGGGAGAAGTGGTACCAGCGTGTTGTAGTCAGGGTTTGCAAAGGAATAGATTTAACACAGGACACATAATTTACAGGATTATTTTATAATATTCACCCAAAAAGTCAAATGCCAAAGAGTGTAAGAGATCTGTCCATGCACTAGAGACCCAAAGAATCCAGTAGAGGGTCTGAATCCCATGGCAATGCCCTGCATGAGTCCAGCTAAAGACTTAGAGACCATAGCAATGTCCTCCATGAGTCCAAATGGAAGCTTAGAGCCTATGACAATGTCTCATGCAAGTCTATATCAAGGATCTGCACTGGGAAGGCCCAAAGATCAGTGGTAGAAGCTAGAAAGTCTGTGCCAGCAGGGTGAAGGATCTGTGCCACCATACTGAGAGAGGTACACTGAAGCCAGGAAGTGATGCTCAAGGGTAAGAACCAGAGCTCCCCCAAAGAGAACAGCAGCCATCCTCAGTGACGGCAAGGACCTGAGTTCCTCTGACAATGAGAACAGCTGAGTTCGTATCAGGGAATCCAGCATGACAAGCTTCTCCAGCAAAAGCATGTCATTTTTCCCTCCAGTTCTCCTTTCATGCCGTTGACAATAATCCTCAGGTGCATCTTCCACACCCAAAACCATGCTAACTCAGTTCAGCTGGGTGTTCCGAGTTGCTCATTAGTTAATCCTCCACACAACACATCCCTGAAAGCTCTTCTACCCTTTCGAAGCAAACGGAGCTGCTGGCAGGACCCCAGACACCCCTGACCAGATCTCTTTGGCTGTCCTTGTGCATGTTTCTTGCCCTCATTGATGCTGCTTAGTGGGGCATGACTCCAGTCAGACTGCTTCAGGTTTCAAAGCTCTGGAGGCAGATAAGGATGCCTCTGGCCAGCTTTGAGGACATGACTCCATTATTTAGTGCAGGCACATATCAGGAAACAGTTACACAAGGATGATTTAGCAGTAGACAAGTACACATGCACTAGGTCAGTCAACATGGAAGAATGTAAATATGAGAAAACCACCTGTATAAGAGTTAAACAATGAAAACAGACTGCTCTCTTGTTGCTTCCTGCCTTTTGAACTGCTTTCTGCCCCACCTACATTCTTTGCCCTGCGGATCTCACCTGCCAAAGTACCTCTTCAGGTCCCCAGCCATGACAATTGGCATAGTCGACAGGATGGCAGGGTGAGTGTCCCCTCTTGGGTGGCTATGGAAACAGCACTGGATGGCAAGGAAGAGCCCCAGGGGAATGCTGACATGACTCTGAGCCTCACCTTGGTTATCTATAGCAGCCACCTTTTTGGCAGCTTGGAAGGCTCTGGAGGACTGGGACACAGTGAATAGCTTGACTTTTTCTTATCCTTTTATGCCACATGGAGCAAGAAGTAGAAGCCCTCATCTGGCAAGCAGGGCAGCTGCAGTGGATTGAAGAGGACCTGGAGCAGTGACTGGCTGCTGCACACATCATGTTGAGAGGCCCAGACATTACAGCCTCATCCTGTAACAGCTCCTGAACCATAAGTCCCTATCTCCAGGAGGAGTCCTTGGAGGGTTCCCTACTTTTGCATGTAAGACCTGGCATTTACCAGAAGGTGGAAAGAGAGGAAGCCCTATCCCAGGTAAGAGGGCCAGGAGGTCTACCCATCTCTATCTGGCACACAACATACATGACCTACACAGCCATGGAGTTGCAGGAGAGAGAAAAATAATTAAAACAGAAGGTGGATGAAATAGTGCCTGCATGGCTGCTGCAGCTGTTGGATGGTGGGATTGATAAGACAGAGTTAAACCCACAGGAGATATCCCAAATAGCCAGTATGGCCAGCACCCCTTCCATGTATTGAGTTCTGCAGAATGTACATAGAACAACCCCACAAGCAGGTAACAAGATTTTGTTACATTGGTTAATGGCAGCAGCTCACCTGGGTATGGGCAAGTCACAAAAATGGACAACTTGCCTAGACTTCGTCTCCGTGCTGAGGGAAATGGGCATGCACCGTATGATGTTTGCTATGTACTACAGCATCCCTGATGAGAAATTGCTTACAGCATGCATGAAGGACATGACCTTGGTGAGCAGGCTGTCACATCTGGGAGAGTGGCAACCCTTCTAGCCCTCTTCACAGATCGCACAATCCATGATGCTGTGGATGCCTTGGTCCAGCTGGGGTACATGGAAGTAAATGCCAAGGTAAGGTGAGACCAACACACACTGCACTGGCATACACTGTACCAGCAAAGAAAAAGGTGGATGGCTCCTGGGAGAGTGGGGCCAACCCCCTTTGGAAGGCAGTGAGGCAGTGCCAAATTTGGATGGACCTGCTGGCTGCCGGTTTAGCTGCAGAGAAGAGAGACAGGCAGCCCTTGGCTGTGTTGTTGACCCTGTAGCAGCAGCTGTGGCCTGAGCATCAATACTGGCTGATGGGGCCAAAGGTAAAAGCAGTCCTGATGAAACAGCAGAAAGTGACTCTTACCTCCTTTTACCCAGACTAGGATATAGACTAAGGCACCCAGTTAGTGGGAACCCTGGAGGACTGGAGGTCACATGTGTAAATGACTGTTTATTGGTCCCCAAAAACATACAGCATGTACTAGCACTGATAGATACTAGAGCTAAGTCAATGCTAATCTATGACAAGCCAGACCATTTCACAGGACCTACTGTGCATGTAGAAGGGTACAGATGTCAATACATCATGGTCTGGAGAGCTCAGGTGACACTGGGTATTGGGCACTTGGCTCTATACCCTTATGATGTCTGTTTCCCCAGTTGCTGAATACATCCTGGGGGTAAACATACTGATGGGTAGGCTTGGCTTGACACCATGCAGGCTGAATTCTGCTTGCAAATGTGTGTGGTGGTGAAAACAATAACCTGAAAGCATCCACACCATGGCACCACTGATTCTCCTGCAGGCTATGTAAGTTGTGTACATGAAATAATGTCAACTGCCTGGCAGCTATGAGGAAACAGGACAGACTATCTTGAAATTGGAAGAAGCAGGGGTGATACACCCTGTGCATTGCCTTTTCAATTCCCTGGTTGGCCCATGCAGAAGCTTGAAGCCTGAAACCTGATGGGACATGGCAAATGACTGTGGATTAGTGGAACCGAATGAAGTGACTCCTCCATTGCATGTGACAGTGCCCAATATCGCTGACTTGATTGATTGTCCACTATTATATTGTGGATTTGACCAATGCCTTCTCCACTGCTATCATGCTGGAAAGTCAATACCAATTTGCCTTCACCCAGGAGGACAGCAGTGGACTTTCCAGGTTTTGTCACAAGGCTACTCGCATAGTCCGACTTTTTGTCATGGCCTGGTGGCCCAGGACTTGGCCACCTAGACCAAGTCCAACTCTGTGTCACTGTTTCGTTATATTGATGATATTATGTTTGCTTTACAGATTTGGAAGCCATCACATACAACCTGAAGGACACTTTGCTGGCCTGGGAGTGGGCCGTGAATGAAGACAATGTCCAGGGACCTGGATTGTCTGTCAAATTCTTGGGTGCTATCTGCTCAGGCAAGACGAAAGTAATTCCCGATGCCATAATGGATAAGATCCAGGCATTCTCCAGACCCACAACAGCACGCCAATTACAGGTATAAGTGGGATTGCTAGGTTTCTGGTGGACATTTATACCACACCGAGCCACCTTGCTGTGCCCCTTATATCAGATGACCAGAAAGTGTGTGACATGGGACTGAACGGACACAGCAGAAGTTGCTTTCCATGACTCAAAGAGGGCATAAGGTACAAGGCCTCTGAGTTATTGATGCTACCCTGCCATTTACCCTAACTGTAAATGTAGATGATGATGGGTTTGGCTGGGGCCTATGGCAAAAACAAGGAAAGCAGAGGTACTCTATTGGATTTTGGTCAGAGTTATGGAAGGGAGCCAAAACCTGATACTGTCTAATTGAGAAGCAGTTGGCAGCAATGTATGCTGCTTTACCTGCCTGTGAGGGGGTCACGGGGTAGCTGACAATAGACATACAGACTAAAGACCCTAGAGAGGGCTGGGTGGGGGACAGACCCCCAACAGTCAGCCTTCTTTTTGGCTAGCCTGCTGGTAGTTAAGTTGGCTATTGTTTTGGGACCCATTTTGTACATGGGACAGGAAACAATACAGAATGTTGGCCTACAGGTCATGATAATCCCTCTACAGAGGGAAAAAAAGAGACCTCTGGTTGACACCTGAAATACACATGGGTCTAGCTGTGGCATAGCCCCACAGTGGACAACAGTCATTGTCCATCCTAGTATGGAAATCTTGTTTGAAACCAGAACAGCAAGTTGAGCCAATGGGGAGAGTTGCGGGCAGTGTGGCTACTTGTAATACATGAAGAAGGTCCCATGCATGTCTGCACAGACAGCTGGGCTGTATTTAGGGGGCTGAATTTCTGATTACCAGCTTAGGTGACCCAGGATTGGCAGATAGGCCACTGACCCTTGTGGGGTGCAGGCCTACGGTGAGACTTATGGGAGCATGGCTAAACAACTAACCATGTAGTGCATCATGTGTCAGGACATAAGCCCCTCCTCTCGTGAGGGAATGACTTAACAGATGCCTTGATGAGAGTAGCTGCTCTCCAAGGGTTACCTTCTGCAGTGGCACCTTGGCTGCACAAGAAACTGGGACATGTAGGACTTTATATCATGCATGTTGTAGCGGGGGTGACACCTGGACTTGAGTCCTGCTGAGTCAAAGGCTGTGGTAAAGGCATAACCCCAGTGTACCCAGTTGGTCAGCCAGAGGAGAAGGGCGGCCACACAGCTTGCCATGGTATTGTGGTCACCCCACCCACTACAGCAATGGAAGGCGGGTTATATTGGACCCTGCTTCTCTTGCAGGGGCCTAGATATGTTTTCATGGCTGGGATACAGCCATGGGTGTGGGCTTCACCTACCCTATTCCTTCTGCTGACCAGGCCCATACCATTAAGGCATTACAATGGTTGAGTGCTATATATGGGATGCTGCTAGGAATAGTGTCTGATCAGAGAACCCATTTCACAGGAGTTCAGGTGCAACAATGGTCCAGAGATAATGATGCCAGATGGTACTTCCATGTGCCCTATCAGCCACTTAAGGTCTAAACTCCCAGCATCCATTCAGAGAATAAGTTCATTAGAAAATCCAGCCCCATCTTTGTAGTAATGTTTCTTTTCCTCCTCACATCTTGAGCAATCTACCCTTATCTTGCTTTGTACCAATGTTCTACCTTTGTTGATGCCATGTCCCCCTCCCTGAACTGTCTTTTTTCTCTTTTCTGCCTATTCATGCCCTTGTCTTTCCTCTGGTCCCCACTCACCTTCCATACCACCCACGAGACCTCCTCCTCGTATCTTCCTATCATTTAGGTAGAGACTTTTTCCATAAGAGAGAAGCACGAGGGGATACAAAGGTAAATGGGGATCAGGGATGAGTAAGTTTACCCTTCACCTTTAATTATACAATCACTTTATTTTATTCCATTTCTAGATCCACCTAGGTATCCCATGACATCTTGAATTTGAATTAATTTCCTACTTTCTTCCAAAGTCCCTCATTTCTCCTCTTCTGTTCCCTCTCTCTAACAAGGATGCCTCTGCATACACAAGATACTCGAATTACATCTAAATATCTTTCAAAATCTTTTTCGCATCACCTTATTTTCAAGAATCATAGTTTCTTGCCTTCAATGTCTTTCAACACTACCTGCTCTCTTCACAGTTTCTGCCCTCACTGAGACTTCAGCATTTCTCTGTATTTTCTGAAGTCGTTCTCTAATAGATTCCAGGTCTCAAATCTCATGCATACTGAGATGCTTACTTCATCTTCTACATTTGTCTTTGTCTCAAAGGAATGATCTGATCATTTGAGGGGGGAAAAAGCCCCAGTGATATGTCACTGCTTGTTATACATGACTCAGACTTTATAGTTGGACTGCTAACTTTCTCTGATTTGTCCTGTTTCTTTCCCAGCACCCTTTCTACTCTTCAGGTCCTGCCCTATTCCCCCTGCAATTCGACCCTGTACATGAGCTGAAACATCATGGAGCATACATACCCATCTCTCTGCGAGCAGTGTGTTACCTTTTCTCTTCTCCTCAACATCCTGCATTAAATCTTCAATACTGCTTTCAGGTGTTATCACACCTGAGGAAGCTTGTATAGCACCAACCACTCCAAGTCTAGGTCACATCCCATTTTTCTGTGCAAATTTAATTATATAGCAGTACTGAAATACTACGTTTTGTCTCCCGAATTGAAATATGAATGATTTGAAGGCAGAAACCTAGCATCTAGCGTGGTACCTGACCAAAATGAAGTTCTTATAAATAATTCCTAATGCATGGATAAATAGCATGTAATCTTAAATTTTGCCATAGGGCTTTAGAAAAAATTGTTTGCGCCAGGCATGTGGTGATGCCTGTAACCCCAGCACTCAGGAAGCTGAGGTAGGAGGATTACTGTGAGTTTGAGGCCAGCCTGGGCTACCTAGTGAGACCCTGCTTCAAAACAAACAAAAAAGAATTATTCATCTACATGTCTCAGTATACCTTTCTAAGATTACAAGGACCTTAAATAATCAAGGACTCTGTCTCTAAAACTGCATTGGAATAGCCATGCACACTTAAAGAAGACTGATAGACTAAGGATCATGACAGAAAATAAAATGTCTAATATGTGGAGTGAATATGAGGCTACATTTACACCTTCATTCCTCCTTTCTGCTCAGCCTTTAATGGATACATCTTTGACTTACTGAGCAGAAGAGTAATCATTTCTCAGGACAGCACTTTCAGGTGCAGCCAAGGACACCCATCAACAGAACCCATCATCGGCTGTGGTTGACCAGAGCCCTAATTTGGCTGTTGTTATTGAACTCTTTTGTAAGGAAGGTCAACAAAGCAGTGACATTGTCTGTTTCACAAGATATAGAAGAGCTCTTCCTTTAAAATCTCATGAGTTTCAGCACTTTTCTTTTTAATGTCTGGAAGCTGTAGATGAGGTATAAATAACCACTGAGGGAATGGCATGATAGAGACATAATAGCAGATCAACAGGGCAGAATCTTGCCTTTTTTTTTTTGAGACAAGTCTCACTATGCAGTCTAGGTTGGCCTGAAACTCACTATATAGCAAAGATGGCCTTGAACTCATAGTGATCCTCCTGCCTCAGCCTCCTGAGTACTGGAATTACAAGCATGCTCTCGAGGAAACTATTAAAAACAGAAAAATCCAGTGGCATAGTGATTTTAATGTACCATGTCTATACAGAATTTAGAATGAAAAGGACAATGTATAAAATTCAGTAGGAGTAATACAAGAATAAAAATGCATATAAAGTCTCATCATATAGTCAAAACAGTCCAGTTTCACATATTTTGTTTTTTGTTGTTGCCGTTGTTGTTGTTGCTGTTGTTGTTTTGTTTTGTTTCTTGGTTTGGACATCTGATGGATCTGGAGCACCATTGTGATTTTGTTATAATTCAAAACATAGTACTTGCCACATATTTGCCATATTGCTCCATATTGCATTGTATTATATAGCTCCCCTATACCAGCCAAATTATTTCACATTTTGTTCCTAAAATCTTCCCAAATTCTGGCTCCAGACTAGAATCTGTCCACCTCTCATGACACCCTTTTCTAAATTAGGCCCTTTTTTCAAGATCTTAGCTAATCCAATAAAATATATATAATTCCAGAAAAGCAAAATGAGCACTAATCTGGAAGTACTATATTTTGCAAGCAGAAAAGATCATAGGACAGTTCGGTGAGGGTATATGCAATGTGATCAGAATTTTGTTTTAAGAATAGAACTCTTCTCCAAGGAATTATTCTCTCAAAATAGATAGTTGTAGTGCCCTAGTTCCATTTAGGAAGGTTAAATTCTATAATTGTTACCTGCTACCGACTAACAGAGTTAAGGCCAAACTTACCTAAGGTATAATAAATCAAATAATTCTGTTCTTAAATTATTGGTATATTTTAAGCACTTTGAAAATACCAAGAACTTAAGAACAGAATTACTATCATTTTGAGAGAAGTATCTTATCATAATAGTAGCAGTGTTTCAGTAAGAAGGATAACTAATAAATTTAAGATGCAAACATCAATAGCACTAGTGTGGCCAACAGAGATTTCTACTCCCTCCATCCTAAGTAGCAATATACTATTCATTTATTCATTCAAAAATATTTTTTGTTTCCTACTCTGCCCTAGGCACTGTTTTAGACACTTGAGATAAAACAGCAGGAAAAAAACCAGACACAAATCCCTTCATGAAGTTTATATTCTAGAAGAAAAAGTTGCATAAAGCAAAATAAAGAGAAAATACGCTAGTTATAAAATTATGTATTTTACAGAGAGAAATGGAACAGGATGAGAGGTGTGGGAAGAGAAAGGGAAACCCAGCAAGAAAGCAATATTTGTGCAGAGTTGAAGAAGGTAATGTAATTAGTTATGAAAGAGGAATAATGTTATTGTAGATTTTTTGCAAAAATGGACATAAATATTGCCATCTCTACACCTACATCCTTAGACACCATTCAACACTGCTTCTAGATTTAGTCATGTTACCTTCTTTGGCCAATGGTACAGTGGCAGGGATAATCCTAGCAGAAATTTGAAAATGCATTAGGCATTGAGGTATGATCCTTTGTATACACATGAACCTCTCACTCTCAGAAAACCTGTGACCACTATTAAGTGACTGAGCCTGAACCATCTCCATTGCCTCATCAACGTCAAACCACCATTATCCTAAAGTGAAAGTAGCAATAGACAATACATACACAAACAGGTGTAGCTGTGTTTTAATAAAATTTTATTTGCAAAAAGAGGTAGCAGACTAGGTTTAACCAACATCCTGTAGTTTGCCAGTTCTATTACTAGATCATCCAACCTCAACCAAATTGTTTGAAAATAACTGGATAGTCAACCCAGAGAATGATAAGAGGTAATAACTGATTGCTATTTTAAACCATTATATTTTGGGTTGGTTTGTTACACAACAAAACCTGACTACTACAGTGTTCCAGACAGAGGTAAACTGATACAAAAATGCTAAGGAGCCAGCTGTGGTGGCACATACCTGTAATCCCAGCACTTAGGTAGCTGAGACAAGAGAATTACTGTGGGTTTGAGGTCAGCCTGGGCTACATGGTGCATTCAAGATCAGCCTGAACTACACAGCAAGACCCTGTCTCAAAAAAACGAACAGAGAAACAGTAAGCAAAAATGCAAAGGAGTCAGTAGGCTTCAGGCAATGTAGGAATAATACAGTAATGTTGCTGAAGCCAAGTGAACAAGGAGTAGGAGTATAGTTTGGAGGAAATAAGGGCAGTTTGGGTGGGGGATTTGACAAGATTGCAAGATCTATGAGGGTCATTGTAGCAGAAAAGTGACATGATTTGTCTTATATTTTCAAATGCTTAGTCTGACTTCTGTGTTGAAAATAGACCACAGGGTACCAGACCAACAGCAGGAAGCTCAGTTAAGAGTCTATTGTGATAACTTGTGGGGGAGGTGGTAGACTGAATATGACTGGGAGAAATGAAGATGAGAATGGATCACAGTCTAGGTACGTTTTGAAAAATATTCACTAATAATTTGGGTGTTGGGTATGTGAGAAAGATGAATTAAAGATGACTTTGTGGCATTTGTCCTGAAAAACTGGAAATTAATTTGAGATAGAGACTGGGGTGGGGTATGAGGCATTCTATGTGGCACATTTTTTCCAATTATTTGATACAATGTCTTTGGGGAAATATAGCCAATCAGATTAATTTTAATCAAAATAACAGGTAATTTATTTAAAATTCATAGCACCTGGAGGCATATTACATGTATATAACTTGTGCATGTGTATATATTTGCATACCATTAGAAATTATCATCCTTGCTCCCACTTGTATTTTTAGCATAATCTAACAATAATCCCCAAAGGAAACTTATTTTAGTCTTTTTAATGGAAGTAACCTCATATCTCTACATAGTGTATTTGTTCTTCTGTATATTGATTTGTCCATTTTAGATATTATCTTTCCATTTTCTAGTTTTCGTTTTTGTCATTTTCATTTTTTTTTAAAAAAGGAGGTATGGTGGTAAGTGAAAATCTATAGGTTCTTTTTTTTCAGTGAAACAGAATGGAAGTTCATTAGCTGAAAGTGAGGACTGAAAGGCAGTGTGGCACTAGAGGTTGGAGGAAGCAGTAGGTTTTTCCAGTAATCACCTGCAGCATGTAAGATCCTTGTTATTTCCCCACACAATGATTTTGGGGAAGCCCAAACTAGCCTGCTAGACACGAGGCCCAGCCAACGGCAAACACCAACTGCCACTTCAGACCAAGCAACCACACTGAAGTCAACAGATAACCACAACCACATGAGTGTTACCAGGAACAACTATCCAACATTGCTATCCAAATTGTTGACCCACAGTATCATGGGCACACAAAATTGCTGCCCTAAAGTACTATGTATTGAGATGGGATGGCTTACCATGTAACAAAGGTTGAAAATACAGAGGATTAATGTATGATTGATGGACAGGGAGAGCCAGAGTTGACAGAATAGCTAAATATAATTGTTGACAACACCAAGAGACCATTTAAGTTTCATACTCTGTAAGTTTAATTGCATCCAGTCAGATTGATTGGGTTCTCTCCAGTCACATTCAGTTATAGGGGTGCAGGTGTAGGTATGGGGAGACATAGACTGAGACTAGAGATTTTGTCAAGCAAGTACAACAAAGCAGGCCAGATAGGGTGGAGATGTATCAAAGGGAATTATGATTATCATTTGCTATGGGATTTAACCTGAGCAAATAGAAGAGATCAAGGAATTGAGGTCAAGGGAAAATGTTGTGACCACTTGATTGGATTTCTAAGAGGGGTTAAAAGATGTGGGGCATCTTTACTCTAGAGAGAAAGAACTAGAAACAGAAGTGATGTTAGAGTCTAGTGCATGATACAGAGATTGTGTAAAGCATTCAATTATTCCAGATGACAAGGTGCCTGACATGGCTATCACATGAGTGGCTGAGTAGTTGGAGGACAATACACGAGGAGGACAGATCAAGGGGCTAAGAGGCCAGGTTGTGAAAAGAACATGTATGTGGATATTGAAATCACTAAGAATTAGAACAAGGCTGCTGTTAAATATTATCATCAGCCAAGAGCTAAAATCATCAAGAAATACTGCATGGGCAGTCTTCTATACCAAAAAAGCTAATGAGGAAAATATGATATTAGATTCTAAACCCAGGGTCTTAAGAGAAGAGAAACAGGGCAAAGAATGCCCTGGAAACATCAACTAGGAGGAAGAAGGGAGGACCTCAACCTCACTTCCAGGTCTAGTGGTACCACTAGGGAGGAGGGGAATGACTATCTCTGGAAAGGGTTGCCAAGGAAGCGGTATCCTTAGGGAAAATTCCACATCACAGCTAAAACAAGAAGGTGAAGGAAATTTTCAGAAAAATGGTTGAGAACACCACATCTCAGTATAGGAGATAATGACCCATGAATTTCAAAGAGCACAGAGGAAAGTTTTTAAAAGTAGGGGTTGGGTGAGAGAAGGGGACAGAAAAACTACAGTCTTGTGGGGATTAGAGTGTTGAGAATGAGGTGTGCCCTGCGGAACTGGAAGACTGGGAGGGGGTTTGTTCTTGTGACGATGAACATAAGCAAATGCGAGGGTGACTGGAAATTGGAGCTTTTATCTGCAAGGCAGGCAGTGATGGTGAGGCTATAGATGGGAGGAGTGGGCTGTGGATCCCTCTTTACATCTGTCTTCAATGATGTGGTTTGGGGAGGGGTTGTCATGTCTTGTTACTTGGTGAGCAAAACTGGTAAGTGCCTTACTGTGTAACCTGAGTATTGTTCCTGAATTCTGACCTGACATACATGCACCCATCCTGGAAAGAATTGGCCAGTGACAGAGCATTGCTAATTTTCTAAACTTCAGAAATTGCTGATATGCTTACTTCTTCCAAATGACTGACAGAAATGGTGAATGGGTTCTCTAGGAGGCCAAATCTGCCAGAGCTGAGTCTGATGTTATTTCTCTGAGAGAAGGGGTACAAGTCCTGCATTTCTGTGATGTTTCTCAAAAACACTTGTGCTGGCACCATTAGGGACCTTGATGTTCTTCTAGCATGCTGACATCCTGACATCTGGGATTGTACTCTTCTGAAGCAATAAATTGAAACAATAGTCAAACTCTATTTTAAGGACACCTCATAGGGAACTTGATGCCACTTGCTTGATTAGAGAGAATGTTATCCCTGGTGTCTTCAAACATAGGGTCATTAGTTTCACATTTTCATATTTACACCAGTTGTCTGTCACTGGACTCCTCAGTCATCTCAGAGATCTCCATGAAGGAATTTGACTACCCACTCCTAAAGTCCAGATGGAGAGATGCTGCTTCCTCCACATGATCTTTTACTTTAAACGTGGAAACTACACCTTTGACCTTAAGATGGGTCATTCACCACTCCTCAGCTTTTACCATCTCGCTGTGAGTTACATTCCTCCTACCCTTCATGCCAGATGTACCCTCTGTCTTGCCTTCATCCTAGTTTCTCCAAGCTTGATTTCCAGGCTACTTCCTATTGTTTTCACCACCACAGCTATTGAATAAGCTTTCCTCTCTCACAAGTTTCGCCTTACAGCTAAGCATCACTTTTATCCAAAGGGTGTTCTTATCTTCACTTCTCTACCCACTGTTTTTGATACACATTCATATAAGTAACAGAACAATGAGTAAGACAAAAAGCAAACCATTTTTTTTGTTTTAAAGTTGCTTTATTCAATGTGGACCTTTCATATTTTAATATGTGAAATTCTCCCAGCCATGCATATAGTTTTGTAAATCTTAATATCTTTGTGGACCAGACTATAATGACTGTGATTATGCTTGGGTGTTCTATCTTTCTACTACCTTCAGGCCCCCACTTCTTTCCTTAACATTTTAGGAAACTTTGACATTTTCCTTTTCTTCCAAATTTCTTTCCATGAGGCTATGACTTAAAGTGAGACCACTCTCCCTTTGATACCAAGACCATACAGGTAAGTAAATTGAGTTTTTCCCTGTTTGTTGGGAGGAAAGTTCCCCCTTCTCTCTTTCAGCAAATCTCTTTATATAACATTATTATTTTCCATACGATGTAAATTGACATATATTAGTGAAATACAAGTGTGGGGGTTACTGCAAATATTAGGGGTTCCCTGGAATCCAGTTAGTTCAGTGCCTTAAGAGCCCTCACCAAAGGCCTTTGTATCTTTGGCGTCTGTGCCACAAGCTTTAGTCAACAGGAGTCCTGCTCAGGCCTGGCCTATGCAAGCAGCTCTTCTGCACTGCAGGACTGCTGCATCTTGACCATGTCTAGCCAAGAAAGCTTGTTAAAACACTCTCCAAAGTAGGGACAACCAAAATGCCTCAGGCTTCCAGTCATCTTTTCATCTCTTTGACCTTTTTGAATAGATTCCTTTTGGGAGCCTCCTGATGGCAAAGTAGATTCTCTCTGAATAAAGGAAATTTTGTAAAGAAAAGACCCTTCCAGAACAAATTGTCAGAGAAGGGAATCAATTGCCTGGTGGTAAAGACTACAACTTGCCTTCATCTGGGGACACATGGATATTCTCTTTTCTGAGAAGTGGAATATTTTTTTTGCTCTTCACTGTTCCTGGAGTTTTTGAGCAGCTCCTTGATCTGTTCTCCTAATGGGCAAGATTGTACATGCCTGAGAAAGTTTAATTTTAATAATAGTTTAATATTATATTCTCAGGTACCACATGTAATCACTCCTATGATGCTTCCTGTTTCTGTGCTCATAAGTAGCTATGTAATGAACCTTTACAAGGATTCTTGACACTCTCTGCATGCATATCTATACTGCTTATGCTCATCTTTTCGCTTTCTTATATTCTCAGCTTATTGAATCAACCTCCTGCCCCCTTTCTTCTTTTACAAGCCACCTGTACCTAACAATCTACTATACATGCCAGACCCAATACAAAAGTAAAGAAACTACACAGGATGCCTCCTTTTAGGAAGACTGTATTTCTATCTTTTCCATATCAGTGAAGTAAATTATTTTCTAGGATATCTAGGGGCAAGGAACATTTATTCCTTAAAAAATGGGGTCAGAATCTCCTCTTCATGAGGTGAGAGAGCTACATTCCAGATAACCATCAGTGCAGACAGCAAAGCCTTCAGTCAACAGAGCCATGACAAGAATAACACAAGCAATGTCCTGTCATGTTATCCCACCAAGCCAGTTCATCTCTAATGAACATATTAGAAGATGCTTGCATAGGGAAATGCTTGTTTACTGTATATTTAAGAATACTTTTTTTTTTTTTTGGTACCAGGGATCGAACTCACAACCTCATGCCTGCCAGGCAGGCACTTATGCCACTGAGCTAAATCCCCGGCTATTTAAGAATACGTAATTCTGCAACAGACAAGAAAAAGAGGATAGATGAAGTTAAATGTAGGTAATTCTTGTGAGACATATTAGACATGGATAAAGTGGCAGATTGTAGGTATCCTGAATAAGAAGAGATAAAACAACAAAGTAGCAATCAAGTATCACGACAGGTGGATCATCCTAAGATCAGCCACCCTTTGGCAATGACCATCTGGTCCCATATTCCAGATAAAAATACCTGTTCAGCAGGTGATCAGCATGATAGAACAGGTGTGTGTTGCCTCCAGATGTCTTCATTGCTGTCTTCATAACCACAGTCACTGGATAAGGCTAAAGCTGGAAAAAGAGAGTGGACATGGGAACATTCCATGGCATAGGATTCAAGATGTGTTGCCCTTTATTCTGCTAGCTTCATCTCTTTCTCCACCCCCTGCCCTTTCCTTGCTTAACACTGTGTGGTCTAAATCATTGAGGAAGCTGAGTGATTCAAACATCTTAATTTGATGTAATGAGTCTTCTGGTTTGCAACTCCTTGTATATCTGGTTTGGCAATATATTCAAAGACTGTAAAATCATCAATTTTGCAAATCATCAATTTTAAAATTCTAGTAGTGCCAAGGAATGATAACACAAGGTACAATAATCTGCACGTAGACGGGGCGTAGTGGCGCATGCCTGCATTCCCAGTACACAGGAGGCTGAGTGAGGCAGGAGGATCGCCAAGAGCTCAAGGCCAGCCTGGGCTACAAAGTAAGTTCTAGGCCAGCCTGAGCTACATAGTGAAACCCTGTCTCAAAAAGACAATAAATAAATAGATAAATAAGTAAGTAAAATAATCTACATGCTTGGGGATGAGAAAGTGACAGAGACAACTGCAGACTTAATTATCACCTAAGTACTTCTGACTTTCGAGTAACAAGGAAACAAAGGACCCAACTGTCATCTCTCAAATACTATCAGAGACGTAGAAACAGAAGAGTACCAACCTAAGGGATAGGAGCTATCCTATTTCTCAGACAAAGGATACAAACCGAGTTACTGACTTTCCATGGTACCTGGTACAGAAAGTCTAGATCAGTGGGGGCAAACCTATGACACCTGTGTTATTGTGTTTTTCTTTTAAGACAAAAGATGTTAATGTATGAGTTGTTTTTTCTAAACTAGAACCTCAGTATTCAGGTTTAATTTCAACACTTTGCAATAAATAAGTGGGTTTGGTGTTGCAGTTTGGGCACTCGTTTCTAAAAAGTTCATCATTGCTGGTCTAGATACAACATGAAAGTGAATACCTGCAGTGCCACAAATAATTTAAATCAGTAAGAGGTAGTTTCCAGGGCCTAAGGTACGTTGCTTGAATGGCATATACTGTGGTAATTTGAAGAATACATGTGATCTACAGTGGCAGGTAAGATTCATGCCCATGTGAAGCTCCCATGAGATAGTATTTTCAAGAAAAAACAGAAATATGACATTTTACAAGAGCTCTCCCAATTAAAAATTTATTAGTTTTCTAAGATCCTGATTTTAAAATACTATTTTTCCAATAAAAGGAACCAGGATTCCTTGGAGAAATGACTAGATCTAGGGCTGGGGCAGGGAAAATACATGAGTTTAGAAGATATTGTAGTACCAGACAGTAAGGAAGTGTTATATACACGGGATGGGAGAATATAAAAGGGACACAGGAGATAAATAAAAAAGGTTTCAATGGTTAAATGCAGAACAATTTGAGGAACAAAATAAATAATACAGTCTTGAACTGTAACTCAAAGCATTAAATAAATGAGTCCATACTAAGATAAATAAATGATTGAGCAAACAAATGGAGAAGGTATACATCTTCCTTACAGAACTATTTCAAATATTATAGGTAAATACTGTCTTCATCCAGGAGGTAGAGTTTAATTCTTCTTCCTGTTTCTTGAGGGTGAATTTGACCTAATGACTCATATTAAAGAGTGGAATTTGGGAAACAGAATCCAGCAACTTTACGGGGGAAAAACCTGGCCAACGCCACCCTAACCAAGTAATCAAGCTTAACATGGCCACTGAGAAGTCATACTGTTGTGATGTAGCCCACTTGATATGAGATGATTAGAAAGATTACATCTATGGGCTTCATCCTCCAAACCCAGAGCCCCAGTCTAATCACAAAACACCTAACAAATCTAAATTAAGAAATGTTCTACAAAATACATGATCAAGTACTCTTTAAAACTATCATGGTCATAAAAACTGAGAAATAAGTAAGATGGAGAAGATCAATGAGATAGGACACCTGAATACAATATAGTATCCTGGATTAGAACTTGGAACCCAAAAAGAGTATCTGAGGAAAGATTGCTGAAATTTGAACACAGCATGGAGTTTAGCTGATAATAATATGCCAATTCTAATTTCTTATTTTTGACAAGCATATCATTGTTATGAATGATGTTAACATTGGAGAAAACTGGGTAAAGGATGTACAAAAAATACACTATCTTTGCAATTTAAATCTGAAATTTAAAAGTATTCCAAAGTAAAATATTCACTAAAACAATTAACCCAAGCAAGCCACACCTGCAGGTAAATCAGGCCTTAGGCCTTCTGTTCGAACTTCTGGTTTGGAATAAAAATAAATCTTCTTGTGACATAATTACCTGGATTCATCAAAGATCATAGTAAGCCACCAGCCCTTAACTCAAAGATCAACCATGCCTAGATTTTTAATCTGTTCCTCCCTCCTAACAAATGTCCCATTTCTTTGTGGAATGTTGATGCAATGGTTGGTGCTCTAATTGCCATTATGAATCATAAGATGACCTCAGGCCTGGAGTCCTGAGCAGTATATCAAAAAAGTAACATATTTTATGAAACCAAACTTGTCAATTTTAAGGCACACAATTATTTTATGTACCGTGAAGAAAAATGCTACCAATTAAACTAGAAAGCAACATTTTCCTAGCCCTTTGATTTTTCTTACATTTTTCAATATACACTTACTGAAAGATCTCTTTTACTATTATTAGGCATAGGTTTTCTTATTATATTATTCTTATGCATACACACAAAAAGTAAACTGCACTAAAGAACTTAAAGTACTACTAGAACTTCTTCAGGTTGAAAATTCAACTCTTCTAAGTCACTTTTGTACTCAGAATCATTTGTATCTCTTAATATCATCCTCTGTGGCAATGTAGTATTTCTTAAGAGTACAAAAGACATCCTCTAATGTCTCCAGGGTTTTCTTCTTAGTTAGTGATGGCACTCTGTTGAGTTTTGAAGTGCATCCCAAAGATATGAAAAAATATGCCTCTTGGAACAAGTGAAATGTAATAGAAAGACTTCCCAAGCAGCCCTGAGCTGCTTTGCACCTTACTCCTTTTCCATGTGGCAGGCAAAACCTATCTTCTTCAAATCGTTACTTTTCTAGTCTTTGTTACTACTCATAACCTACCCCAATCCAAACTGAAACACAATTCTTTTTAAAAAATGTTGCTGTTATTACTTTTCATTCTCACTGTTCCTTACTCTTCTCCAATGATCCCCTTGGCCAGTGAAGTAGGTGTACATTTATTTTCTTTACCTTTCAGATGTTCTAACATTTGGCTAATATAATTAATTACCCTCATTCACCTTTTACTTAAGGTTTCCTGAAGCAAATTCTCCATCAATATCCTCTGAAAACTAACTCAGGACTAATATTACTACTACTACTACTACTACTACTACACACACACACACACACACACACACACATGCACACACCCTATTTGTAGAAGAATTTAGTTTAAAATATGAAGCATAGTATCACTTCCAAGATTACTGATAATGCCTTCCTCTACTGAATACCTGATTAGATGTGTTTCTTTGGTTTGTGAAAAGAAATTGGAGTTACTAGTAAATGGAAAAAAAATTAAAGGAGAATTTAAAAATGAGAAATGTAAAACAAATTTCCAGAGTAGAGAAGATTCACGAGAAATTAATGGGTGCTTTGTACTGCTCGCCACACATTTCTGAGGAAAAAACTACTTTTCCTTTTTTCTGGAAAATGAAGTACAAGTTGTCAGTGACAACCATCTATTAAGAAATTTCCTTTTGTGATAGAGTGAGGATTTTTCCCCCAGAGGTAAATTATTCAACATAGTTAATTTGAATTCGTGTTTCAGCCTGAGATGAAGTTATCAATTTTACCATTTTCCCTTAGTCTGTCCTGATATTATCATTGCCTGAGACTCTGGTACCCATAGCAACAGCCACTGTTTCAGACATCATTACCCCAAGCTGCAGAGCACAGCAAATGGCTGACAATCATCCAGCTGTGTGTCTCATGGTGGTACTTTCCAGGGCTGGAAGGCTGAGTCACATCTGACTCCCAGTAATTGAAAGTCTAGTTATCAAGGAATTGAGAATGTGGCATATCCACAAAAAGTTTGCTCACTTCTTTTGTTAGGTATGTAGTCGGGGAAGGTGGGACAATTAGGAGACTTGCAGCCAGGAACAAAGTCCAGACATTGGACAGTATAATGGGGCAAACTTAACCTAAAAGTTTCTTACTTCTTTCTATCACTGTCCCACATATTTGAAAGGCTGTTTGGTGACAAAAAGAGAGGACTTAGGACACTCAGGCTTTTTCTTGCAGAAGAACCAATATACAACAATTTTAGCTCCCACTGCACCAAGAATTCCCTGCCAGGGATTCTTTAAGAAAAGCAGTGAAATGTGACAATACAAGTAGTGGCTTGTAATAGGCACTGGAATGTAATCATCATTGTCTTTGACTCTTGCAAGTGAGGAAATCCTGCTTTTCTAGGCAAAACAAAAAGGTGTAGTTATAAATAAGCTTATCTGTATTGCTCTGGAGAGTCTTTCTGAATCACACCAAAGAGGATGATATAGTGAATCAAAGAGGAGGCTCAGTGGCCATGACAGTCGGGGGTCAGCTATAGATCCTAGTGAAAAGACTACAATAGGCAGTGGTTAATTACAGTACATCATATACATAATGTAGTACTGTACATTACAGTACACTACACATAGTGACATACAGGCTTCTCTGTCCATGCTTTCAGATGAGCTGGATTAGCAGGTAAAGGATGCATTTTGCAGTCACCTCCTTTACCTATCATCCCTGAAGAGAAGCTGCTCTCAGGGAAGATATCTGTGTGATGGTGCGCTCCCTGGGGATTTCCAGGCTTAAGGTCTTCCCAGGTGCTTGGTGCCATCTGAGGTAAGTGTTGCTTCGTGTGTGGGGGAGAGAGCCTCAACAGAGGGATTCAGGTGCTGACTGCCTACTTGGGAGGTGCCCTTCTACCTCTTCCAGGGTCTGTTACCAGTTCTAAAGGCTTCCTTTCATATGAGGAAGATTTTGGCTGAGGGTTAGAAGCCATTCCCACCCGAGGCTGGAAGGCACGCTTTTATTTGGGGTGGGGTGGGAGAGGAACTATAGTGTTCAGGGCTGTCTTTAAGAGTGTTGGGGATTTCCCTCCCTTCCAGGGCTGGTTATCTGGCAGGATTCCCAGTCTACCTGCACAATCTTCCTTAACCCATTGATATACCTTTGGGGTAAGGAAAGAAAATGGAATATGCCATCAGAAAAGCTATGTTATTGTCCTAATTCCATAACATCTTGCCTGTGTGGGCTCCCTTTGTCTCACTTATAAAGACACAGTCATTATAACCCCTCTTCTTTCTCCTTGGGGTTCCTATAGAAATACAAAGTGATAATGTAAATAAAAGGACTTGGAGTTGCAAAGTTTCACAGTTACTAGTTGGCCAGCCTAAGGCTTATTTCCTGAGAGCCCAGGATGCCCTTGTCAAAGACATCTTGTGCCATGCTATCCTCCAAGGCCCTCGTGCTACCAAGAATCAACAGACATTAATGTTTGCATTTTTTTTTAGTAAACTACAAGTCTTCAGGTAAAGTTGAATATACCTGTATATATCTTATTTTTTACTGTTCTAAGGTAGAACTCATAGCCCTTTGTAGACTAGGCAGTCAAACTACCGCTAAGTTACACAGCAACCTAGAATCCCTTTATTCCCTGCCCATTCCCATTTCCTTAACTTCTGCCCCAGAGACACGTTTTCACACTTCCTCAGTGCACAGATCCCAAAGCCCTAGACCATCCACACCATCCCATCCCACCCCACCTTCCTCCCCCATCATGGTGACCCTGAGCTGTCTGGTGGGTACAGAGACTCCTGGATACCCATTTTACACCCACAGTAGGTATCTACCCTCTTTTTTAAAAAGCGGAGGGTCTATACACATGAATCAACTGGACACGTTTATTGCGTGAAGAACCAAGTAACTTTATTAGAAACAACAGTATAACTGAAAGAACTGAAATTAATGTGGCAACTGGAGAGTGTACACACCCTGCCTGGTGACCAAGGGAGGATCCCAAGGTCTTGGTGACAGTCTGTGCTCAGTTCTCTTTGTTGCTGTCCTCCACGTTCAGCCTGCTATCAAAGTAGTTCATTAGGTCCTTCTTCAGGGTCTCTATCTCACGAAGGTTGGCTAAGTAGTTTCCCAACGCGTTGAGGACCCGAACCTGGGGATGTATGTAGTGGTGCAGCAGGAAGGCACACAGGTCGGAGTCATTCTTGTCGGCTGCAAGGCTGTGCAGCAACACGAGGCTCCGCTTGAGGGTGTCCTCCAGATGAAAGGCGTACTCCACAACCTGGATCCTGGTACACCATTTCTTGATGTAAGGTTCTGTGATGTCACACAGGATGACGCGACCACCTCGCTCGTTCTGCATCCACATGAATTTCTCGGCTCTTTCCCGCCAGTAATGAGATCGGCGAAGGCAAAAGTGCGAGAAGCTCTTCAGGGCCAAGTTGACGCGGTCGCAGTAGACGGCCATAGACAGGTAGATGTAAGAGAAGTAGAGCTGCATGTGGATCTGACTGTTGACTGCGGCCTCGCAGTCAGGGTGGTACCTTGGTGGGCCCTGTGAGAGCGCAGTGGGCAAGTTGAGCACAAAGGTGGCGAAGATCATGAAGTTAAAGCGAGCACTTGGCGAGCGGAGTAGGCAGTGGCGGCGGCGGCTGCGAAGACGGCGAGGTCCTCTTGGTGCTCCCATGGCAGCAGAGGAAGCAATCACCCAACGGCCGACACGGCAGAGGCTGAGGTAAGTCTGACTCAGGCCGAAAGCGGAAGATTGAGACGTAAGCGTGACCGGAAGTGGAAGAGTCCGCCAGTAGGCGGGGCCAGTAGTGGACGGGCCAATAAACAGGCGGGTGGGAAAGTATCTACGGTGAAGTGTGTGGGACAAAAGTGAGTGAGACTGAAGTGCGTTGGATGACCGTTAGTATGATTCTCTGAGGCGGGGCTCTGGGATCACTAGGCAGGGTGTGAATGAAGAGTTCACTAAGTAATTTGGGCAACTCTGTTCTGTCTAATCGATACCATATTTTCAAACGTTATTTATGAACATAAGCACAAATTTTTTCATAATCACTTGGATGGTTTCTTTAAGAAACTTGTCTGAATACTGTCCAAATGTGACCACTTCATTAAGTATAGTGGTTTTGTGGTATATTTAATATCATAAAGCTTTATTTGAACAACAGTTGTCCTCAATGACTTGAACACTTATATGACCCATCTGAGGAAGAGGTTGGGGATCAGGGGAGTCACTGAAGTGCTAAATTTCATTAGCAACTCTGGACAACTTTGCACTGTCTTGATTATATTGAATTTTTAATTTTGCAACATTTCTAGTATCCGAGGGCTTACTCCTTTCCTATATAGTGCCTTTCTAACACAGCCTGTTTTGGTAACGTTCTCTTCTGTGTTCTGTATTAAATCTCCTCTAGAATTAGTTTTATTTGCTCATTATGGTCTCCTCTTCATTTTCCTAAAATATCCAGCCAACCACTGTAGATTCCTAATCAGAAAAAAAGGACTCTTCAGAAAACAGGGGGCAGGGGCAGGTGGCAGGAGTACTGAGTTTTATCAGCAACTTATATTATACTTCGCTTAGCATCTTTGTAACATTAAGAACATAATTACTGTATTAAGGTATACTTTATATGCTGTAAAACTGATCCTTTAGAAGTAAAAATTTCCATGACTTTTAGTATATCTGTAGCATTCTGCAGTCATTACCAAAAATCTAATTTCAAAAGGATTTTTTTCCCTCCAAAATGAAATCTCTGGGCTGGGGATTTAGCTCAGTGGCATAAACACCTGCCTGGCAGGCATGAGGTTGTGAGTTTGATCCCCAGTACCCCCCCCAAAAAAGGAAATTTCTGATCCATTAGTAGTCACTCATCTTGCCTCCTCTGCAAAACTGACAAGCACTAATCTACTTTTTTATTTTTATAGATATGCTTATTACAAACATTTCATGTATCATGGAATTATATGGACTTTTGTATATGACTTCTTGCACCTAGCATAATGTTCTTAATCTTCATCCTTTTATTGCTGAATAATATTCCATTGTATGAATATACCATATGTTATCTATCCTTTGATCAGTTGATGAATATCTGCATTATTTTTATTTTCTGGCTATCATCATCTCTTTTTGCCCTTACCATTTATATATCTTCTTGAGGGCTGGCGATTTAGTTCAGTGGCATAAGCGCCTCCCTAGCAAGTGCAAGGTCATGCGTTTGATCCCCAGTACCAAAATATAATATATATATGTATATATATATATATATATATATATATATATGTCTTCTTTGGAGAACAGTTGACTCAACTGTTTTGCCTATTTTTAAAATTGGATTGTGTTTTTGAGTTTTAATATTTGTCTAGATCTTATGAATACAAATCTTTTTATAAATATATGATTTGTGTATATTTTCTACCATTCTGTGGGTTGTCTTTTTACTTTCTTAATAGTGTCCTTTTAATCCCCCAAGTTCATAATTGTGATGTTTACTATTTTTTTCTTTTGCCACTTGTGCTGTCAGATCTAGGGAACCACTGCCTAATTCAAGGTCACAAAGATTTGCACCTAGATTTGCTTCTAAAAATATTAGAAATTTAAATCTCAGATCCATTATGATTTGAGTTATACGAGCACATTTTTTCTATGTAAATATCCAGTTAGGTACAACATCATTTATTAAGACTACTCTTTCTCTTCTGGATGGTCTTGGCACATTTGTCAAAAATTAATTGACTATAGAGGAGAACGAGAAGGGCCCCTCATGGGGCCCCCGCCCGGCCCGAGTGGCGCAGGCACTGATCAGGACACAATATGGACTGCCCTCCGGGGTCCTGACCCCAGGACCCTGGAGGAGAATGAGAAGGGCCCCTCTCAGGGCCCCCGCCCAGCCCGAGCGGCTTGGAATCAGGGACAAACACTACCACCACCACCACCCCCCAACACCCCTCCACCCCTGTTAAGCAACCTGCTGTTTCGGAGGTCTGGCTGAATTGATAGCAACCAAGGAACATCAACCAACTTTTGTTTTGTAGATTTGGCCAGGCCTCTGGTCAGCAACCCAAGCATTTCTTTACAGCAGGCAATGTAGCAAGTATGGGGGATTCTCTTCTGCCTTGTCTTTTATTATTAATAAAATATTAAAAAAATAAATAAAAAATTAATTGACTATAGATGCAGGGGTATATTTCTGGAATCTCAATTCTGTTCTGTAGTCTTTAAACTTATGCCATGACAACACTATCTTGATTATTGTTGCTTTGTAGCAAGATTTATAATAGAGAAGTGAGAGTTGTCCAACTTTTTTTAGTATTGCTTTAGGTATATTAGGTTCCCTGAATTTCCATATAAATTTTGGGATAATCCTGTCAATTTCTTTAAAAAATCCAGATATGACAGGGATTGCACTGAATTTATCTGTAGATAATTTGGGAAAATATCAATATTTTAACAATATTAACTTTTGATGCATAAACATGAGATGTCTTTCAATTTATTTAGGTTCTAAGTCTTTTAAAATACAGATTTTGTTTGGACTGGGGTTCAAATTCTGAATTTCCGGACAGCATCTCAGGTGATACCAGACCACACTATAAATTGCAATGCTCTGAAAAGAAAGAGTCCTCCATCCCTTATCAAGATTTGGAAATGAGGACACATATATTGGTCTCTTCAAAGAGAAATGCTTGTTCTGAACTCACAGAGAGTCCCTGTGCTAGTTACACTAGAATGTGTTGTGGGAAGCCCCAGCCCTATCTTTTCTACCAAAAATATGAATAAGAAAATGATTCCATCTTGAACTCTAGCTCACTGTAGGCTGCCTCCGCTTTTTTTCTTTGAACACACTAAGTTAGGAAAAATGTTTGTTCAGTTTAGATTCCGAGAACAGAGCTGACATCCAAAGATAACTTATCAACAGCCAGAGACTTTCCGTCCCCTGTCCCGCCACTCTTCCTTCCTCTTATCAACCCTGCCCAGCAACCCTTCAGGTCTTCCCATCAAGCCACTTGAACTAGCTAATTGAGATAGATTGTAAACCCTCAACCCAGCCAATGAAAAAAAAACAAAGACCAGCTGCTTTTTAGGCATTAGGGATAAAAAGAGCCTGCCTCAGCCTTCCTGCATACCTGCTACCTCATACTAGAGTGTGCTTGCACCCTTCTGCAAAAGTAAAACTTGCCTTGTTGAGATTTCTTGGTGTCTGAGTGCTTTATTATCTGCACCAACAAACTGAGCCTATAGGCGTAGTCCCTATGTGTGGGTTCCTATAGGAAGAAAGTCTTCTTCCTATCATGAAAAATTGTGAGTGACTTCAAAATCAGCAAAAAAAAGTTGACTGGATATGCTTTTTAGGGTACCCTTCTGGAGTATTTCTACCTCTCACTGACTTTGAGCTATAACTGTAAATTGTAGAAAGCTAATAAATCAAATGAATCTTGTCCATAGAAATATAAATTAAGTTTCTGGTGGAATGTAATTAATTCTTGACTCATTTTGCATCTATTTATAGATTCATTCCTACATTCCAATACTTGACTCACTTTCAATCTATACATTTATTTCTACATTCCTTATTGCCTGTATATGTAATGGCTTTTTGCATTCTTCTGTGAACCATTTGTAACATATTACTGACTTCCATATAAATCAGTCTTTCATGTGTATAGAGTCATGATTTTCCCCCTCCTCCATTTAATTAGTTTTTAATGCTCCTCATTCCCATCCCTACCTCATCAGAAACACAGAGACCACAGCTCTTAGCTCAATTAAATACTTCTATGGGTTGTTTATGATAGATATGATTCCAGAAAACTATCTGGAACCAATAGGTATAAAACTCCTGACTGGGACGTAGACTGTGGAAATGCAGCATCTTAGAGGAGGAGGCAGGGTTACTCTGTGAATGCAGACAACCAGTGAAAACCAGCAGAGGAAGGGGTTAGAGAGCAGGCCACAGGAAGTAACTGACAAGCAAAACATTACAGTCACTGTGAGGGGGAGGCTAGTCTGGTGCACATGAGGAGGGCAGAGAAGTAGGGGGTAAATCAGTAAAACACCTATAGATAACCATAACATGTAACCTATAGAAAACCTATATGTATATGCTCTACTGATAACCAGAACAGTTGAGAACCAGGGGAGAGGTGAGAGCTTCTGAACAGAAAGTAGTCATCACGGATTTGAGGAGTAGCAGGTTGACGGACTTAAATGGGAATTTGACAGGCTGTGATGCATGATCTAGGCAAACTTAAACCTGGGAAGGAGGCAGGAACCTGAGTTTTTGGAGCCAGGACTAAGGATCCCCTCATCGAGTTTTTTGGTCAGTTTTGTTTTGTTTTCCTTTTGTAGTACTGGGGATTAAGCCAAAGACCTTCTCACTGAGCTACATCTCCAGCACTCTCCCAATCCCTGGACTATATTTTGAGATAATATCTCACAAAGTTGCTAAGTTGCCCAGGGTGGGTTTGAACTAGTAATCTTCCTGCCTCAGCTTCCCAGAGTTCTAGAGTTATAGGCAAGGGCTATCAAACCCAAATTCCTCATCAGCGCTTTTATGCTCCCTGCATCATACACCTGGAAGGGCTGTTGAGATTCATAGATATTAAGGGTATAGAGTATCCACAACTGGCCCATGGGCTGTCTTCCAGAAAAGGTTGCTTCTATCTTGTGATCAGACACAGGGAAGCTCTAATGCATGTTGGTTGGCTCCACTATAGGGCAGCTTTTTAACACAAAGGCCACAGGAAACTTTTGTGGCGGCTCCTATTTGGTAGGATATTAATAAGACATGTCCAATATCCATACTTATTACAGTCTGAAGAAGAAAAATCTTTGTTTCCAGTTCCTCACTGTTCTGACTGGGGTGGGCTGTCATCATTTTAAGAAGCAAAGGAAAGGTCTTTGAACTTAGATATGCCATTTGTCTGTATTGAATACACATAAATTGACAGCTGACATTAGTTCAGTTAAATATAAACTGTCTCTGATGTCAAAACTTCCCAGTTTTACTCAGTGTGCTGGATATTTTCCATTTACTCTCATAAGACTACTCTATCCTCAATCTTACTCAGAGCCCTGGGAGGGGGAGGCTGACCTACATGGATTTCATCCTTGGACCCTGCATGCTCTAGCTTCTGGTTGTGGTTGGTCAATGGGAGACACTGACAGTAGATGGGAGGGGAGAAGGAGAATGAAATTAGGTTCTTTATTCTCTTTCTCCCTCTCTACAGGATGGCTAGAAAGCCCCTCTATTTTCCTTTTATAGACTTTGCTTATTGGATGAAGTAGGACCTTTCTCAGGATAGGCCTTCAGAAACACAGTTCACTTTAGGAGAATATACCACAAAGACTCGTTCTTTGGCTGAAGTTTAATGCACATCCTAAGAAGTTCCTGAGGACTGAGAAACCAGTGTACAAATGAACATTCCTTCAAGCCATGGAATAAGTGGAGCAGACATAAAAAGGACCTGATTTAAGATCATCTCTGGCAACAGAGTCATGACAGGTGGAATTGGCATCATTGATTGGGACCCCTGTCTTGTAGCTTGCCAATGTCTCTGGTTCCTTCCTTTTCTTGGGTGACTAGCCCTTTGATTATCTTTCATCTAATTAGTGGACCTATTAGGATAAAGATTGGAGAAGAGGAAGCAGGGAGAATCATTTTCTACTTGTTAATGACCATGCTTCAAGGTCTGGTTGGAGGAGACGTTGAGTTAACAAGGTTTGAGCAATATCTGTTTCAAATAAAATGTCCTTCTCTGTCCACCTTCTGTTGCCAATGACTACAGATATTTCAGAGTATTTGTCCATCAGCGTATGAATGAACTCTAGCAATGCTCATAAGGGATTATAGATGCTTACTAATTAGACATCACTTAATCATTTGCTTCTTGGAAGGAAAATATAACCCTCAATTGCAGAGAGCAAAAAGTGTATGTTACAAGTTTTCTTTGCTTATTATTGTTTTTAAATAGAAGATTAATAATTTGTATTATGTGTCATTCAAATCCTTCAGAGAACACTAGGTATAATAGCCTAGGGGAACTGACAGTGAGGTAATAAACATGAAAACTTCAATGGCTAAAGAAAACATATATTTCTTGCTCACATTATATTCTCAAGTGGCTAAAGAAATTCTTTCATGGATCTCCATTGATGGTTAACTTACAGATCCAGGAGAAATTCTATTTTGTAACCCTACCATCTCAGGATTTGTCTCTTTCAACTATACAGAAAGAAAAGAAGAAACATGTAGATCTCTCACTTGCTCTTTACTGCCTTTGGCCAAATGTCACATGAATGTCAGCCCAAGTCAACTTCAAGATAGGTTGGGAAGTATAGGGGAAAATGTGATATTCACTGAACAGTATAATTTCTGCCTTGTGTGTTTTTATCATTTCATCTAGTTTTTTCCCCCCTGTACTGAGAATCAAACCCAGGGGCACTCCACCAGTAAGTTTCAGCCTTATTCCTTTTTATTTTTTATTTTGAGACAGGGTCTCACTAAGCTGCTCAGGCTAGGCTCAAATTTGTGATCCTCCTGCTTCAGCCTCCTGAGTAACTGGAGTACAGGTGTGCGGTACCACGCTCAGTTCTTAGTAATTGTTTTCAAGAAGTTATTTTGAACTCACATTTTTGACCACTATTGTTATTTACTAAGGTGTGCATGAGTCAGGGTTCCCTGAAAACAAATGTTTACAACTTTGTGTGTGTGTGTGTGTAGTAATATAAATTGTGTGGCCCTATCTTTACATAAATGTTTTAGAAATTGCACTTCATTCATCTTTTTCTCTCATCCCAGATCCCAGCTTGCCATTCAGACTCAGATCCAACCCCATCTCCTACCTAAAAGCCATCAATGTGAAGTGAATACAGCCTTGTCCAAAAATCTATAGCATTGGTGCCCACACAATTAACATGAAAATCAATCATAGACTGCCCATTGAAGTCCTGTCTGTAATTGCCTTAAACCATTAATCATCTCCTTATCTGTTGTGTCCCTTTAGTGAAATGTTGTCCCTGACTCATAAGTTCCTGGAGAGCAAAGTCTCTTTTATCAAATTCACTCACCCAGGTAGATTAGCTCAGAATAAGTGCTCAAAAGCTGTGAGTGGATATGTTCTGATTTAATTGGACTGGAAGATTTATTAGACATATAGTAAGCACCTAAGTATCATATCCCAGGACCTGCCTACGGACTGTGGGTAAAACAGATAATTAAAATATAATGCCTATCCTCCCCACTCTCTCTGAATTATAGAGGTGGACTGACTAACAACAAAAGGGCGTCGTAGCTAGTCCCAAAAGTGACCCAACAAATCCTTTTGTCCCTGTTTGAGCATGCCGCTCCTTTCTAGATCTGGTACTTAGTTTACTCATCAATGACTGCTTTGCCAATAGAAGGTGGTAGAAATATCATTCTGGCATTTTCAAGAAGAAGGGCAAAATTTTCTTCCTTCTATTTAGAAGTTTTTCTCTTGGGACACTCTTCCTCTGAATCTAGTTTCCATGCTGTGAGAAAATCAAACTACATGAAGTAGAAATGAGGAGGAGAAAGGGAACTGAATTCCTAGACAACAGTCAACACCCATAGTCAGTCACCTAAATGAGCCATTTTGGATATTTCAGATGACAATAGCCCCAGCTGACATCACAAAGAGAACAATGACCATCCATCTGAAGTCAGTCCATGCAGAGAATTATAACCAAAAATAAGATGGTTTTGACTTAAGCGCCTGTCTGACAGATGCAAGGTTGTGAGTTCAATCCCCGGTGCCGAAAAAAAAAAAAAAAAAAAAAAGGGTTTTGTTTTCAATCACCATGTTTTGTGGAGGAAGGAGATTGCTATGCAGGGAAAAGATAAGTGAAACACAAGGCAAAAAAGTTTTACCAGTACAATGATCCTATAAAGATGGAAAAGAAGAAGGATAAAAACTCAAGAACGCTCTCAAAGAAGTCACATTTGAGCTGATGAGTAAAAATTCTCCAGGCATAACTATCCCAGTACTTGGGAAACGGACAGGAGGATTGTCACGGGTTCAAGGCCAGCCTGGGCTACATAGTGAGAGTCTGTCTCAAAACAAAAATAAAAACAACCCAAAAAAGACCTTTCCAATTAATGATGCCACTAGAGAAAAAGCACGGAGGTGTAAAAATTTTTAAAGCACAGGAGAGTCAGAATCAAATTTCTGTCCCACACAGATTTTTCTGGCTGAGGTAGACAACAGAGAAAAAGAACATCCAGAAGACTTTGTAATGACGGGACACAGAGAATAGGCAGTGGCAACGACAATGCAGAGGAAGCATGGGGTACAGGTGTCACTGAGGTGGAAAGTTAATAGAATTAGAAGACAGATGTGGGTAATGAAGAAAAGAGAGGTGTTATGGCTTAGGTCTAAGATGGCCCTCAAAGCCTCATATGTCTGGAAGGTGACTGGGTTATGGAGCTGGTACAGCTGACAGACTGTTAGGTGGGGCCTGGTCAGAAGAGGTGGGTCACTGGGGGTGTGGCCTGGAAAGGTCCTTGCTTCACTTTCTGCTTTCCGTCTGCCATGCAGCGAGCAGCTCTTTATTCACCATTCTCTTAGAATCGCAGTGTAGGAGGTCATGCAGGTGGGGAGAACATAATGACTTGGGATATTTGATTGAGCTTTTGAGTGCTGGGTTATCTGTCAACCAAGAGAAGATGCCCTATTAAAAAGTAACTTCTGCTTTCAGAGTTTGGGATAAAAAGGTGCAGTTAGCATAATAATTTCCAGACAGCTGCCCAGCTGCTCTTTTGTGGGTATTTATTCTGTTTTAGAGTAACATTTTAGGGAGGAGCATATCTAAAAGACATCATGCTAACAAGGCAGGACCCTGGAGAGAAGATGTATGTAGTAAGAGGCGATGTTAGGACTTATTTTTCCATTAGCAATAATGGGGTATAGGGATCTGTAGACATGCTTATCCAGGCTCCTTTGTGGCTAATTTGACAGAATTTGTCTTGAGACCACAATTGTGCATGGCTATGAAAGATTTTCTCTGCGTGAAGTTAACTGGCCCACCTGGGCTTGAGCTTCATCTCATCTTTATTAGGGCTACTCTCCAAGCACCTCAGCAATCTCCCAGCATAAGGCTGCATAATATGCCAGTCATCCTAATGATGTGAAGTATCTAAAGGTTTGTAGCAATGGGAAATTACTTTGATTTTCTATAAAAGGTCTGAAAGCTCATCATGATGATGAAATTCCAACAAATCCAACTTTGTACCACATGCTACTTAACTAGATGATTATTTTGAAGACAAATGACATACTTTAAGGCACATATCTAATGCACAATAATAAAGAATACTACAGGCTGTGTTATGACAGAGTTTCTTATACTCATCACTGTGTATGTGGACCTGTACAGAACTCAATTTGACCCAGAAGGTAATTCATGGAGGATCTGTGTGTACACTATAAATGGAAGTTTTCTACTTTTAATGAGCTCTGAGAAGGTCAGAATGGGCATTTGATTTGAATCTGGACCAACCTGCATACACTCTTGTTTTCTATTTACTCTGGGACAAAACGTAATTATGTCATTAACTTGCTCATTTTTAGTGTTCTGGCCATGTCTATCACATACAGGAATACTTTCAAGTTTACTTAATTTGATTACTTTATAGGATTCTCTATTCCCATGTGTCATGGCTTACTCAGAAGAAAAATCCAGAAGTGATTTCAGACATACAGTCCATAGGTCAAGGAAAGCCCAGACCCATTTTAGAACCACCAGGGCTGGTGTCTGCCTAATCTGATTACAATCTAATGGTGGGGGCGATGGTCTATTCATTGGAGGGCTATAAGTTACTACAGTTACAAATAACCCCTCCAAAATCTCAGTAGTTTATCACTAGATCTTCAATCTTACTTATTTTTTTTTCTGGAGATTGAACCCAGGGCCTCGTGCATGCAAAGCAAGAGCTCTACCACTGAGCTACATTCTCCAGCCTAAGAGCTCCATTCTTGCTTGGGGCCAGGACTAGGGTAACACAAGTAAAGTGCCTAGCATATAAAATTAAGGAGGCACCCAGTCTCAGGGCATAAAAGTGAAGGTCTTGCTTATGTTAGATGCCCACTGGACATCAATATGAGGCCACACAGAGACTCAAACTGACAAGGCCTCATCTCCATATACCCTTCATGTTCACTAGAGTGGTGGAATTTAAAACAACATATTGCACACTGGCTGTTTAAACTTCCACTGGGAAGAGACACATGTCACTTCTGCTCACATTTCACTGGTCAAAGATATGGTACATGATCTATCTCCAAAGAGGAAACAGAAGTACCTCATCACCATGTGCCTGGAAAGTGGAGCACTGAAAGTGTTTGGTAAAGAGCTCAAATGATTTTTATTGTTATGTTTCCTAAATTCTCTAGCACACAGGTTCCTGATACACTGAGCCTGTAGTGCTACGCCCATAGCTCCCACAACTTGCAACCTGGAATTATAATGAATTCTGGCAGTAGGTAGCTGATAGATAGTAACTACTTTTGAGTGTATAGGAAAACTTGATAGATAGATGTATGGCCTGTGCACCTTAACATCATCTGCTTAGCAGAGAAAGGGCTTTCACAATATACCAATACACCAACATCCCTGAAGTGAAGCTTTCTTCCTCCTCATGTGCGGAACATTTTACTATATGCAGCATCTCTAGTTACCAAGGCTTGCCAAATCCCTGCTGAAGAAAGCGTCAATCCTCTTTCTCCAATTCTTCACTTTCATTTTTCTATATCTTTTCCATCATTTATTATCTACTCCAAGAAGTATGGGGCTATATCCTGTGAAAAAGAGGCTATTCTAATTATTCCATGTTCCCATTTGGAGGAAATGTTTAGTCAGTGAGCATTATTTCTTCTTAGCTATAGGCTCCAAAAATAGCATCTGGACAAAAAACACCTACAGAATAAAGAGAAAAGGCAAAAGCAGTGGGCCCTTGCCTTTTATTTTATTCAGTTTTTCCTGTATTTGAAAAGAAAATTAAAATCTAATTGTGAAGTGATTAAACAAACAATCTTGTATAGGAAACCTTTTTCAAGAGTTTGGATATTTTTCATACTTAACAAATTATCGTCACATACCAAATTCCTGATTTGACACACCCTTTTATAGATGAGAACAGTGATTGATTAAGTAACCGGAGTATAGTCATGAGGTGAGGAACTGGAATATTGAGGATCTAGTAACATCAGTCTTTAGCTTTACCTGTGGTGCGAACCTCCGTGGATTTCAGCAGTGATTTTGAAGTTTTCTCAGTGTCATAGAGAAACTCTGAAATGAAGATATCAGTCAGTTTCTGATTATTTGCTAGTTATATATCATATATTTGTGCTATTTGCATCAACATTTAGGGGAAAGAGAGAGATTAAGGTGGAAGTTATATCACTCCTACTCAATATGGAATTCTATCAATTTTTCACAAAGCCCTTTGTTTATGGAATGCTAGGTCAGAACTAACTCAGAGTGAGTGGGAATTGACAGTGACTACAGATCCAAGTTAAATAGAAGGAATTTGGACTGACATTTTATTTTACCTCCAGTTTCTTGGCTGTGTGGATTTCACAGGTAAAGATTCAATGTATAATATTCAAGGAAGAATAAATCATGTCAGTTTCAAGGAAATGGTTAGATCTTGAGACCATAATATTAAGTGAAATCAGTCAGACACAGAAAGTTAAATATCACCTGGTTTCTCTTACATGAGAAACCCCAAAATGTAAACATATAGTCAAATAAAGGAAAGATGGTCGGAGATGCAGAGGCAGACATTTTGGAGATAGGCAAGTGTATCAGAGATAGGGGAGAGGGAAGCAATAGAGTAGGGGTAAAGGGATTGAAAATGATCAAGGTAAGTTATATACATGTATCAACTCCCAAGATTAACGTAACTATTATTTATTGAGATACCATTTTAGCTTTATAGTGACAAAAACACAATGCTAAGCATTAGTGAGAATGTGGTGAGGATATACATACTGTAGTATAACCACTTTGGAAAACTTAAGGATGAATTAAACATAGATCTATTCTATTACCCTAAAATTGTACTTCTAAGTATATGAGATGTGAAATAGGATGCATTTACACAAAAAAAAAAACTATACAGGAATGTTCATGACCTCACTCATATAATTCCAATCTGGAAATAACCCAAATATCCATCAATGGATAGATGAATGGATAAACAAATCCTAGCATATTCTATAATTAAATACTACTCAGCAATAAAAAGGAAAGAAATATGCTGAAGAGACATCATCTGCATGCAGTATTACTCACAATATGAAAGACAACCTAAGTGTCCATCAACTGATGAATGGACCAAAAATGTGGTACATAAACTCAATGGAATACTGTTCAACCTTTAAAAATTCAGGAAATTTTATAAGTTGTAACAAAATGGATGAACCTACAAAAATTTTGTTAAATGAAATAAGCCATGCACAGAGAGACAAAAACTGCATTAACTCACTTATATGAGGAATCTGTAAAAGTTGCGCTTATAGAAATAGAAAATGGAATGGTAGTTATGAGAGGCTGGGATGGAGGGGTTGACCATGAAAGGGGAGAAGTTAGTCAATGGGTACAAAGTTTCAGTTAGGAGGACTAACTTCTGGTATTCTATTGCACAGCATAAGGACTATAGTTCATAATGTGTATTTTTCAAAGTAGCTAAAAAGATTTCAAATGTTCCCATCACCAAGAAATGACACGTATTTGAGGTGACAGACATATGGATTGCCCTGATTTGGTTATTTCATGGTGTATTCATATATCAAAACATTACGTTGTATCTCATAAATATTTACAAGTATTGTTAATTAAAAAGAAAATAAAATTAAAAATATGGGTGAAAGATTGTTATATTGCCAGAGAAGAAAGGAATAAGATGCTGATGCACTCAGCATGTATGAATCTTTAAAACTGAATCAAGTGAAAAAAGCCCAAGAGACACCCACCCAAGCTAAATTATGGTGATAGAAGTCCAAATGGTTATCTTTGATAGAACTGACTGAAAAGAGATACCTTTATAGTGGTGGAAATATTCCATACCTTGATTGAGACGGTGGGTGCAATAGCATAGAAACTCGATAGGCTGTATACTTGAATTTGTCCTTTTTTATGGTATGGAAATTATACCTTAATTTTTAGAAATACTAAATAAATGCAAGATATCAGACTTATAGGACCCTGCTCTATCTCACACTCTCCCCAGTGTTTTGACTTACATTCCTCAGACAGTATTGAAAAAAAAAAAAGTCCTCTTCCCTAGTAAGACAATTCAGAGAAAATCAATCCTAACTGTCCCAACTTTACTTCCTTCAAAGGAGAATAGAAGCATTACAATAGGGTCTGAATCTCCCTCCACATGGGGTTGGCCAAGCTTTTCTTAGCTTATCTCCTGTTAACAGCTCATGGTTACAATAGTGGCAGGACACAAATACACAAAAGTTTTCTGTCTACTTGGAATCAATAGAAATACATGATTCTCTGACAGATTAAAGCCAAACTCTTGGTTATCTAGGTGCTGAAAATGGAATGCATTACCTGCCATTCATCTCCAGTGGAGTCAGCATGGTCCTGGCAGGTGAAAGGAGCTCCAGTAGATATGGGCGAAGCTGTAGCAGAAAGCTTTGTGGTGAAAAGAGACAGAGGGAAGGGTGAAAAATAAATATGTTCCCCTTTTATGCTGCCAAGGAGCATGCTACAAGCCTGAAGTGACCCTGAGTGTCATATACTCTGCTCTTACTGGAATGCAAACCAAGCATGACAAGAAAAAAAAATGGCATTACTGTCTGATTCCTGTCTTAAGATTCTGCTAAAGACTGTCTTTTTTCTTTTTTGATTTCTGTCTCTCTCTCTCTCAATCTCTAGGCCCCTCTGTTTTTCTTTTTTGTTTTTTCATGCTTCCTAAATTTAAAAAATAAACAAGCATTCTTTTATAATGTTATCGATGTATATTATGTGAAGTATTTACATTTTTATTTATTTATAAATCTGAATAGAATACCTTTTAAAAAGCTGGATGGGATAGGGGCTAAAAGGAAGTCTATGTAGCCATGCAAAACTAACTGATTTTGAAAAATAAACCTACCCAGGCGTGGTGGCGCATGCATTTAATCCCAGCACTCAGGAGGCTGAGGTAGGAGGAGCATTGTGAGTTTCAGGCCAGCTTCAGCTGGCTTGGGCTACAACGCGAGCACAAGACTGGCCTGAGCTACATAGTGCAAGCCTGCCTTGTACAACTAGGGCTGGGAGTTTGGCTCAGCGGCTTAAGCACCTGTTTGGCAGGCATGAGATTGTGAGTTTGATTCCTACTGCCACAAAAAAAAAAAAAGGAAACCTATTATGAGTTGACAGACCTAACCCTTGACAGAGTAAATCTTTTCTTAAAATCAGTGGATTTTTAGCCAGGTGTGATGCTGCATGCCTGTAATCCTACCACTCTGGGAGGCTAAAGCAAAAAGATCACAAGTTCAAGCCCAAACTGAGCAACTTAGTGAGAACCTGCCTCAAAAGAAATTTTTAAAGGGCTGGAAGTTTAGCTCAGTTTGCAGGTCCTAGGTTCAATACCCAGTACTGGGAGGAGAAGCCAATGGATTTTAATGTGGCTTGAACACTTGGGTTTGTCCTCTTAGAATGCATGCTTATCCAACAAATTGAGAAAGACAAGTAGCCATGTATGCAGTCTATTTGGAAGACAACAAAGGCTCCTGGAAAACGGCCAGCTTCAACTTGCCAGTTACTATATGAATGAGGCCATCTTGAATATGGCTCTTCCACTCTTGAATCCAGCCTCCTCAGTTGAATCCAAATGAAGTGGGCACAAGCTGCCCCCATCAATCCTGGCCAAAGTTGGAAATGTATAAGCAAATGAATTCCTGCTACATTATGTCATTAAACTTTGCAATGGTTTGTTACATATGACCAAAACAATACCTCAAGCTATTTCTGTGTGTATATGAAATTTAAAAGTGGCATATAGATTTTTAACTTTCTTTAGTAGTTTAGGAATTCTGTTGAGGAAGATTTGTAGACTGCAGCCTGGCTTAAAATAAAAGTATGCACACTCCTCATTTAATCTGTTCTCCACACAGCATATAGAGTGATCTTTTTTTTTTAAATCAATCTGATCATGTCACTACATTGCTTAAATCCTCTAGGGGTTTTCCAATGCAGTTTGAAATGAAAACCAAACTCTTCATTCTAGTTCAAAAAAACCCTGTATACTGGTCTTTGCCTAATTCCCCTTCATTCTCATTTCACGTCACTCACCCACTCAGCCATGTACATAGTCCAGCCTCACAGACTGTCTTCCAGTTCCCTGAACATGCCAAGCAAATGTTCAACTCTGCATTAAGAAAAATCTGTGTTACATATTCTTTCTGCCTAGAGTAATCATTATAGGACCTGCTTCTTATCATTCAGATCTCAGCTTCAACCTCATGTCAGAAAGACTTCCATGTCTATGGGTATCAGTCTGTTACTTCATAATAATGTTTCATAACAAACTACCTCATAATTCAGGGGCTTAGAGCAACAAGCATTTTTTCCTGTTTTCATAATCCTGTGGAGTGATCTGGGCAGACCTGCTCTGGGTAGAGTCTGGACGGCCTCCTGGATGAGCAAATGAAAACCCAGAATCCTAAGGCCCAAATTTAGAACTCAAACACTGCTGCACCTCCACGCTTCCCATTATCCAAATCAAATCACATGGTCAACATCGATGTGGCGGGGGGGGGGGTCTCTTCCCACACAGGGGAAGATTTGCTTGACAAAAATCTAATCTACCACAACACAAAGCAGTCACACTATTGTCCCTTATTTTCAGCCACCCCATTTTCATTCTCTGAAAATAATTTATCACTCTGGTATTTTTGTATTTACTATTATTGTGTATTTCCTCTTGTTAGAATATATATTTTATATGAGCAAAGATGTTGTTTGTCTTCTTCAGTTCCATGTTCTTAGCACATAGAACAGTTTCTGGCTAACATGAGGTACCTGATAAGAACAAATATATGCTATTGATATTAGTACAGGAAAAAATAACGAGAGATGCTTATTTCTCCCAAATCCAAACTACATAAACGTTTTCAACTTTTTGACTAATGTTTCCTCTTTCTATAATTCATCTATCTCTCCCAGTATTGTCTTTGGATGATATAAAAGACATCATGATGACTTTCCTTTAATGCTTTTTATTTTTTTTATTACCTGTCTATCTTCATGAAAAGTCCATTGTGCCAGATCTTAGCATTAGAGAGGGGAAGTGCCTCGGGGTTCACATCTTCAAATCAGTCTCTTCCTCCCAACTGCTAGGTGAAAACCTTTACCAAAGTTACAACCCTATCTGAACTGTATTCCCCCAGGTGACCTTGAGACAAGGATGGGTATTCACAGAATCTATTTGGGTGCATGGACACAGGTGGAGGAGTAGAAAAGTGATACAGTAAGGGGAAGGCAGCTCATCCATGAGTTCTTTGTTAGACCAGCTATCATTGGGGGCAACTAGAACTTAATCTCACTAGTATAGTATTAATAGTTCAATTATCTTGTCTATTACAAGGCTGTCCAGGGGGGAGGGGCTGAGGAGAGAAGATCAGGGAAGATGTTAACTTTTAAGTGTACACCAGCTTGTAGGGCAATGTGTTATGGTAGCCCAAGGACAGGCTTCTAACAAAGATATGGGTGCTAGCCATTGGAAGGTAGGCCGGGTATGAGAAAGTTTTAAGATCAGAGGTGAATCTGAGCAGAGTAAACCATGACTAGCCTTTTTTTTTTTAAAAAAAAAAAACAGCCTTATGGAGGGATAACTAAAATAATAAAGTGCTCATGCTTAAAATGTGCAACTTCACAGAGTTGGGGCTAAAACTCGGTGGTGTAGCTCTTCTGTAGCATGCTCAAGTCCCTGGGCTCAATCCTCAGTAGCACATTTTTTAAAAAATACAACTTGATAAGTTTTAACATATGCATCTATCCGTGAAACCATCACCACAGTCAAGAAATAATGAGCAGGCCAGGGATATAGCTCAGTGGCATAAGCACCTACCTGGCAAGCACAAGGTCCTAAATTCAATTCCTGGCATGAAAGAAAGAAAGAAAGAAAGAATGAACGAACGAACATAGCCATCTCTTCCAATATGTTTCTCTTCTTTTTAGCAATCCCTCAATCTGGCCCTTCATATCCCTTAACAGTCACAGATCAGCCTGTCACAATAATTTGAATTTTCTAGAAATGCACACAAGTGGAATCATACAATATATGCTATTTTGTCAGCTTCTTTCATTAGACATAATTATTTTGAGATTCATCTGTGTCAATTAGTATATCAGTAGTTCACTCCTTTTTGTTGCTGAGTAGTATTCCATTATCAGATGTATCGCAGCACATTCGTCAACTGATAGACATCTGTGTAGTTTCTACTTTTTGGCTATGTTTAATAACTATGATATGAATATTTGCATATAAGCCTCTTTGTGGGTGGCTGTCTCATGTCTTTTTTTAAAGACAGGGCTCCGTCATGTAGTTCAAGCCAGGATTGAACTCACTCTGTAACCCATACTGGCTTTGAACTCACAATCCTCCTGCTTCAGCCTCCCAAGTTGTGGGATTACAGGCTTGCACCACAACACTTGGCTGCTTTCATGTCTCTTGAGTTCCTATTGGCACATGGAATTAGCCATGATGGGAGTATTTATACCATGGAAATTGTCAAACCCTATAGATTGAAGACTTTCCCCCAGATACCTGGTAAACATTCACCACCATATCACTAGATACATCCTAGAATTGGAATTACTGAATTAAAGACATTTTTGATCTATATGTCAAAGAGGTTTTCCAAAATATTGTAACTTTCTTATTTATTAAAATGTGTTTATATAAGTCTTTTTAAGTATTCAATTCACTGTAAATAAAAGACATATTTACTAAGATACTGATTTTCCATAGGGTGATGTTCCTTTTCTTTTTTTCATTTTGATAAACAGCAGGAAAATTTGAGTACATTCAAAAGATTTAAAAATAACATTTTTGGACTGGTATATGTATATGTAAGTGTTTCATAACACAGGAAAGAAATATTTAAAAAATAAGGCCATAAAGGTGATACAATCAACCCAAGGAGAAAGGAAATATGAGACATTACATTCTCTGTTTTTGAGACAGGGTCTTGCTATGCAGTACAGCCTGGCCTTGAATACAGCCTTCAAATGTTGGGATTGCAAGCATGCATCACCAAGCCTGGCTGATACATTCAATTGTTTCTTTGGTGTATACTTTTAAAGTAATTGTTAATGGAAATTCATATTTTCATATAGTCATAACCCAATGAGTTTATAACCCCATTCGTCAACTGATAGACATCTGTGTAGTTTCTATTTTTTGGCTATGTTTAATAACTATGATATGAATATTTGCATATAAGCCTCTTTGTGGGTGGCTGTCTCATGTCTTTTTTTAAAGACAGGGCTCCATCATGTAGTCCAAGCCAGGATTGAACTCACTCTGTAACCCATACTGGCTTTGAACTCACAATCCTCCTGCCTCAGCCTCCCAAATTGTGGGATTACAGGCTTGCACCACAACACTCGGCTTTTCTTATGTAATATTTCTGCTTTTCTTATTCTGTTTTTGTTATTTAATATTGAGAGGGCTCCCCCGCCCGTCAGTCCGCCTGGCCTGGCTGGCTGCAGACACGGCCTGGGCAGTTGCAGGGGGAACTCTGAAGCCCAGAGGCTGGGGAGGTGTCGGCTCTGCCGCTGACCCGCGATGGCGTGACGGGGCCAGGGCGAAAAGGCAGCGGCGTCATGTTCTTGCTGAAGCCTCCCAGACCCTCCTTCAGGTCCTACCTCCTGCCACCAGCCCAGGTAAACACCTCTCGCGGCGAGCGTCTCTCTCCTGGGCTTTCTGGGAAGCCCCCGGCCAGACCCTGGAGCTCGGGGATCTTGGGGATCCCGGACGTCCTGCCTGTGTGCCCATGCCTCGCTCATGTGCGGAGAAATGCACATCCTCGGAGCCTCCGCTTGCGCGGTACAAACTTGTAAAACTGCCGCAGCCATTCTTTGCCCCAAGTAGACTTGTCCTTAGGTTTGCAGTGTGACGAGCCCCAAGAAAGTATTCCAAGCTGAATTTACTGCATTGAGTTCCTAGCAGGGCGACCATCCCCACTGCCACCGCCAGCGTGATTGCAGGTCTGTGGGCCTCTGTCACAAACGGGAACACTTGGAAGCGGCACAGACTCTTCAGATATTCTTGTTGTCAGGTTTACAGGGCAATAAGAAAAGATCTTTAAAAGAATTCGGTTAAGACTTGGTAAAAACACGAAAGTTTCAAGTAGAGAGATAGGTGTGTGTTCCGAGTGTTGTTACTTAGTGAGAGGGCTCCCCCGCCCAAGATCCACCCAGCCATAATGGCGATGGTGCTCCTTCTTCCCATAAACCCTTGGCAAAGCCCAGGCATGTGAAAAATAGCCCAATGACCTGTCACTACCTCATAAAGGAAGTTACCTTGACTTCCTAAATCCCACCTCACTACCTCCCAAGGAAGTTAGGTGGACTTCCTAACTCCCGCCTCTGCCCAAGTTTAGTCCAATCCCATTAGGCCATTACCTCCTAAGGACATTACTTCAGCTTCCCAAACCCCTCCTCTACCCAACGTTATATAAGCTTGCTCCACTCCTTTGTCTGCAGAGAGTCGTCACAGAGTCCTTTCTGTGATGGCTCCCTCCATGCCCGCATTAAACTTTTTCTACCCTGCTGCCTCCCTTCTCTGATTCTTTTGCCACTTTAGATTGAGTATCCCAACATCTGACTGAATCAAATATGATTTTACATCTGTCTTAGTTATTTTTCTCACTGCTGAGATAAAATATTTGACACCAGAGGAAAAGTTTATTTAGCTCACAGTTTGTAGAGGTTTCAGTTCATACTTGTCTGGCTCCAAGGCAGGGCAGTATGGCAAAGGGGCATCGCAGAGGAGAAACAGTTTATAGCATGCAGAAGTCAGCAAGGCTGCACAGCACCAAAGTAGCAAGGAAGCAAGCAGCAAGCAGACACAGCATCCCTCTTTCTGTCCCTTATCTTATATCCAGGCTACCTGCCCTGAGAGTGAGTAATACTCACCCAGGCTGGGCTTCCTATTATCCACATCCAGAACTATACAAACCAGTGAACTAACTTAGTAAGCACACACTCTTAATTCCAGCCTCACACACTCTAGAGTGTGCTACCTCTGAAAATGCTCCACCTATGACAGCATGAGGCTTTGGGGACACATCTAGACACAAGCCATAACAACATCATATTTCTTTTTTTCTTTTTTTTTTTCCGGCACCAGGGATCGAATTCACAACCTCGCACCTGCCAGGGCAGGCACTTAAGCCACTGAGCCGAACTCCTGGCCCTAGTTTTTTGAGGCAGGGTCACACTATGTAGCTCAGGCCCATCTTGCACTTGCGTTGTAGCCCAAGCGGGCCTCGAACTCACAACGCTCCTCCTACCTCAGCCTCCCGAGTGCTGGGATTAAAGGAGTGTGCCACCATGCCCCGCAACATCATATTTCCATAAATGGATGTAATCTTCATTATTTTCACTTAAAGTAATTTGTAATGTTCTATTATCATCATTTCCCTATTGAATGTTCACATTGTTTCCAATTTTCCAGCCTTATAAATAGAGCATCTTCCTGCTAATTTTTTCTTCTTTTGCCTTGCCACTTATCATTTTCTTAGATTAACTTCCTTAAAGTCCTATTTTTCCCTGCCCATTATTTGTTTACTTTGATCCATTTACACATTTCTTTGTAATTTCTCCCAGCCCAACCATGTACTTGTCAGGTTTATATGCTCCTGCTAGGTAAAGTCATGGCACCCTGCATCTCCCCCTTACAACTTACCATGCTTTCTGTGTTTGTTTTCCTTGCTAGACTGTGGGGCCCATCAGAGAGAAGCCACATTGTTTTTTTTTCATACTGCCTCCCCTTTGCTTATACTGTAGGTGTTCAGTATGTATCTAGTGATATCTATCTGTCACTTTCTTTCCTGTCTTCCTTCTTTAGTTCTCATTTGACATTAATTACCTCTGGAGTTAATACATGAATGACCCTTTGTGTCCTATTCTAGACCTGCTGGACTTGCTGTACTTAGATAATTATTATTCCCAAAACCTGTTTTTGGCATCAGGCCCTGTCTGCTATTATCATGAGTCAAAGGGCAAGGCTAGTCAGTACTCCCTTCAAGGTGCCTTAATTATTGGTAATAAAATTTTAAAAGAATTAAATTAGGTAAGCCTGTGCAATTATCTTTCTGACTTTTCCAGATGTAGCCTTGGACTTAAAGTACAGGTATCTTAGGCTGTGTTTTTGGGAAACAGTCTGTGAGGTGGAGGGTAGTGTACAGGAAGTTCATTGAGGAGTCCTTTAGAGATACACAAGTGGATGAAGAGAGAAGTTGAACTGTGATGCAAACCTATCAGCCAGTGCCACAGAGAGCTCTAGAGCCAGGTTAGTCCTTCAGAGTTGTCTTAAATTGGGGTTAGGGACCAGGGCCTTATATCCACCTCTCAGTCATTGAACGCAGACTCTACCCATGAGGTGGGCATAACTTTGAATGAGAAAGCTGTCTTCAGTTGAGGATAGTTTCTGGAGACAAATGAAGCCATGAGTTAGCATCAGCCAACCCTACCTGCAGCTGGAAGGATGAGGGCTCCAGATCTGAAGGGAAAATCAGGGTGGGCACCATCGTATCCATCACATGGCTAGTGGTCATCTCAGAATGGGATGATATGAGAAGAGATTGGCAGTTGTTCCAAGAGGAATACCACTATTCAACTTAATTTCTAGTGTTACCCAGGAGCTCCAAAGTTCAAAGGAGGTAATACATGAAATCATCAAAATCTGTGGGGTCTCAGGATGTTTTTAAAAGGAATGTAACAACCACCAGGCTCTTTTCCTTCAAGGTGATTTCCCCCACACGTCTTGCCCCACAGCTGTTTCCTCATTTTTGAAGCCCCAGGGGACAGAGGCAGGAAGACATTATGACATAAGCAGGAGGTCTGGCTGTAAAAGAGGAAGATCATCTCAGGGGTCTTCAGAGATGTCCTGAGGTTGAGGGCGGGCCTGCATTACCCACAGACACCTTTTCCTCAGCCAACTTCTCCCATGAGACAGTTTCAAAGGGAACAGAAGACATGAATCCAATTATACAAACTTATTTACAAGGCTGAATTAGCTCATGTCTGCAGAGCACTTTGAGCCACTTGGATAGACTTCCTAAATTGTTTACCTAAGGTATTACCTCACCCTTAAGTCAATTTCCTAGAGATAGGATGGGCTAAGTGAAGCTTCCATTAGAAAATAATCTTCTCATGAGTTTTTCCAACATTTAATACGTGTTGTCATTAGCAGTCATATATAAAGTTGGCTTGTTGAGACAGGACCATTATTTTTCATATATCTTTCATAAATGTTTGCTTGTTACCTTTTGAGAATAGATTATGATTTTTAGATAGAAATTATACCTTGGAACAGGCCACATTTAAGTGAATACTTTTAGGCTAAAATAATTAGTCATATTTTCAACATAAGGTAACCAGATGTGTGTCTTCATTATGTATGGGTGTGCATGTTTTAGCAAGTTATATATTATAATCCAGACTCCTGAGATACCAGTGACCCCAGTGTCTTTCAGGATCTCTGGCAAAAGAAGGCTTTAGAAACACAAATACAATGTTAGTTTCAGCCATGTATAGTATATTCAAATATATAAAGTCACTACAGTGGTTGTTTTTGGTTTGTTTTTTGGTTTTTTTTTTTTTTTTAATCAGGCTACAAAGAAATCTAATTCTACCATTCTGGCTATTGTTGAAGCTTCAGCAGTGACTATGCACGAAATCTCTGCTTTCCACTAACATGCAACCAATAAGAAGTTTATGATATTTGACCATTTACAAGTGGATTTGTCTTGGGGGACAGAGAGTATGGATAGGTATACTCTCACTGTTTTTGCCATCCATGAACAATGAAGGTCACTATTTGGGAGCCCCTAGCACAGGCTGATGCTGGGGTGGATGTTCATTCTATTAAGCTCCCCGGGCTTACAAAATCAAGCATTCCACATACCCATTACCTGGAGGTCAGTTTTTCCATAGTCAATCTTCATCCTGTTTCTGTATCAGACAGATTTCTTAGTTCAGACAGCAGAGCTCCCTTTGCTAGTTTAGGCTTAAAAAAGGGGGATTCACTCAAGGCTATGAAAAGGCACACATGATTACCAGCAGGGCTGGAATCCCCCTGCAGAACTTCTCCAGTGGAGGCCATCCTGCCTCTGTCCCTTAACAGGCAGCACTGATCACATTACTGATGCCAGGCACTGGACACAGTGAACAGGAACTCTGCCACTGTTGCCTCTGGAAACTGGATGGATCTGCTGCTGCCCACATCACAATGGGGTCCAGGCAGGGCCTGCTTCCTTGAGTCACCAACTTCTGATTCAAAGGCCAGCCTCAGTGTGTCTCTTTGGTGAAGGTTACAGATCTGTATCCATATCCTTGTGTTCCCTGTCTTTCTTGGCCTACAAACTTACCTACCTTCTATTTTGAATTGGTTGTTCAGAATGATATGGCGGGAAAGGCAGGCAGGGGGGAGGGAGGGAGGTAAAGAGACAGAAAGAGAACAAAACATAGACCAGATTTCAGAAATTATAACAAAAACCATTTTTACTTCTTTATCATCCCATCAGAAAGGCAACTTTAGACCACTGAGCACATTTTACAAGCCATTAAACTTTCAGCTATTATCTTCTTTTTCCAACTAACATGTAAAGCAGACATTCTTACCCTTAGAAGAAAATCCAGGTGATTATTTATAGACTCTTAGGAGAAAACTTTCTATGTATGACACCAAAGCCAGAACCGTAAAGAAAAATATTAATAATCTTTACTACTTCAGGAAAAGAAAAAGCACCATTAACAATGGGAAAACATTTGCAACTCTTATGACGAAAGACTGACATCCTTAATATAACAAGATCTCTAACAAACCAATAAGAAAAACTTGAATACCACAGAAAAAAATGGTCATAGGATGATGGACAAGTAATTCGTAAAAGAAAGGCAAATACTCAAGAGCCTTATGAAGGTAAAGTGGATGATAAATAAAAAATGGAAAAAAATCAATAAGCATACTTCCCTTCCTTTCAGATTAGCAAATAGACCTAAGACAATTTGGCAGTATAGCTTCAGCAGAATTAGACTCCTGGGCTGGAATCTTGTTCTTGCAAGAGCTCTAGAGCCTGTACAGCATTCCTGGCCAGTCCCCTCCTTGGAATGCCACTCATCTCACCAATAAAAATATCCCTCTTTAGAAATTTTAGTGTATTTTTACAATACATAATTTACATTCATATTAGGGAAGTGGTACAGCTATGTAACATATCTTGATCATTTTCAATCTCTTTATTCTCTACTATTTCCCTGAAACCTTTCCTCATCTCCAAAAGTCTATCCTTCCTACCATTTTTCCTTTATTTTATACTTTTGAGGGAGAAGAGGTCAAATTACCTCTATTTGCAGATGACATGATCTTTTACATAGAAGACCCAAGGAACTCCATCAGAAGACTCTTAGAGCTGATAAAAAAATTCAACAAAGTTGTAAGTTACAAAATCAACACACAAAAATCAATAATATTCTCATATACTGATAATGAACCCAATGAGAAAAAATTAGGAAAACAATTCCATTCATAATAGCTTCAAAAGATTAAATACCTAGGAATAAACCTAACCTAGGAAGTGAAAGACCTCTAAAACAAAAATCTGCAGAACTAAGAAGAAAAAAAAATTAAGATGACATTAAAAGGGCATAGATATCCTTTGTTCCTGGATAGGCAGAATTAATATCAAAATGACCACGCTAACGAAGAAATCTATCAATTTAATGCAATCCTTATTAAAATATCAATAACATTCTTCATACCATGCAGTTCCCAATAGCTAAGCTCTAGAAATACCCTGGGTGCCCATCAAAAGATATATATATATATATATATATATATATATATATATATATAATACTACTTGATTATAAAGGATAAATTTGAGTAATTTGTAGGAAAATGGATGCACCTTGAAACCATAATGACAAATGAAATAAACCAGAGACAGAAGATTAAATATCACGTAATTTCTCTTAAATTGGATAATATTTATTATCATTCTTACATCACAACCATGGAAGGAGTTGATTCTTGATCAGGGCCCATCCCATATGTCTGTATCTTTGTCCTTCAAATATGAATTCACACTTACACTCCTAACTCAAACACACAGAATTACTGTGGAGGCAGGTATACTGTCAATGTAACAATCAAAAGTTAAGTGTGGAAAAACAACTATTTCACCTCGATGCCTTTCTGAAAGGCAATTTGTCAATATGTAGAACAGTATCACATGAACATAGTATACAAATCAGTGATTTTATCCTAAGGAAGTAATTGAACACATATATAAAGATCTGTCTGTGAATGTACATGACTTCATGGTTTTCAGTAGCACGAGGTTGCAAACAATCAAAATTTTCTCAGTAGGATAGTGATGTTAAACAGATCAGTGGTTGCTTGAGGATAGGAACAGAGCCAGGGAGGGGTGAAAAGCACAATAGGTAGCATTAGGAAAGGTCAAAAGCAAACTTCGAGGGTGATAAACATGTTCACTATCTTTGATTGTGGGGACAATATGTTAAATCTCTTTAAATTGTATACTTGAAATATACACAGTTTAGCATACACCAGTTATACTTTAATAAGGCTACTTAAAATAACTTTGTCATTAGATATTAAATAAATAATGATGAAAGGAAGTTTTATTGAACACTTAATATATGCCTGATGTTGTGCTTCGTCTTCCATGAATAATGACTTTTTTTTATTCTTAATTTAGGCCTTTGAATTCAGACTATTCCCATTTCTTACAGATGAGAAAACTGAGGTTTTAAGCCTCAGAACTTATCTGTCCAAAGTCATAAGTAGAAAGCAACTAAGTATAGGAGACAGTAAACTATGGATCAAATCTGACCCCATAACTGTATGTAAAATTTTGTTGGGCCACTGCCATACCCATTTATTTCCACATTATACATGTGTGCTCTGTCATATAATAACAGCATTGAGTTTTTTGCAGTAGAGATGTGTGGTTACATGATGATTTTGTGTGTCAACACGGCAAGGCCACAGTTTCAATTCAGGCAAGCACTATCCTGGTTCTTTTAGTGAAGGTGCTTTTTAGGTAAGGTTAACATTTAAATCAGTAGACTGAGTACAATAGATTATCTTCCAGTGTAGGGATCTCCTCTAACCATTTGAAAGTCTTAAGACAAAAAGAGTTGACCTCCCCAGAGAAAGAAACAATTCTGCCAGGTGACGGCCATTGGACTTGAACTGCAACTCTTCCATGGGTCTAGCATGTCAGCCTACCACACAGATTCTGGATTTTCAGCCTCCACAATCCTCTTATTGCTTCTGTTTCTCTGAAGAACCATAATAATAGTCCATGAAGCCTAGAATATTAGTTGGTCTTCTAGAAAAAAAAAGTTTGGTGGCCCCTGGCTACTGACCAGGATATGAATCCAGACAGTTTTAATTTAGAGTTTAACATGTTCCCACCCGTTTGAACGAACAGTGGTATACATATGACTTTTCCAATAGGCAGCTTGTACCACTGGTGGTACAAATGGATCTAACCATTTCTGATGGCCATTTTACTAATAAAATTAATAGAAAGTCACTAGATGGGACAGTGGTGTATGTACCTGGTAGTTCAAGCTGTCTGGAAGTGAGGCATATGAATTATGGTCCCATCATGAGTGTGTTAAACTCGCAGACATGACCCTACATTGCCTCAGAGAATACTGAGGCAACCAACTGAATACTCTATGGCCATTAAAAATTATAAAGTCAAACTCTACTTATTGCTTTATAAAAATGTTTAGGTTATATCCCTAAGCAAAAAAAGCAGGTTACACTTACAGTATCATCACATTTCTGTTAGAAAAAGTACATGAAGGACATTAAGGAAGGCAGGATATACTAGAATATGTTACCAGCAGTCTTCACCAGGCATTGGATTATGGGTGACTTAATTTTCTTTTACCTCCATGTATTGTCTGACTATTTCACAGTGAGCATACAAATAAAAGTAGAATAAAACACTTCATTTTGTAAATGAAAAGGGAAAGATTTACTTTTTTTACTGCCTCAAAAATCATCCCAAGTCAAAATGGCCAGGTTAAGTGGCTCCATCAAAATGTCCTTAATGACAAAACAATGGCAGCCACAGCCTTCTTGTGTCCTATTAATTTCCTTTTCAATAGGCAGTCTGAATAATATTTCGAGAACACCGTTCTGGTCTTGGTACTCCTATGCATACATTTTTTTCATTGGGTTCCCATTTAAGGTTACAATTGTTGTCAGTATGGCACATTGGTCTTTGTGAGAACTATTCCCTACAAACTTTCTTGGTCTCTTTCTGTACCCTGTCTTGCTGCCCTATCTGTTTCAGCTACACTAATCTATCTACAGTTCTTGAAAGGACCCTGGTTCTTATTTTGGTATGACAAGAGCTAGTCTCATTATGGTCACTGGAAGAAAGATTTTATCTTTGCTGTGTTTCAGTGCCTGTAAAGGTGCTTATCACAAAGTAGGTAGAATGTTTGGTGAATGAAAGATGAATGAATATATGGAATGGATAATCTCTATCATGAATCTTAATGAGTTTTCAATGACATTTAAGTCATTGACATGTCACTGTACTAACACTGTACTTCTGTTGCATTTTGGTGGGTTCACTAGGAACCTAGTCATAATATATGACAGCTTTTGAATAAAAAAAAAAGTGTGTGTTAAGTTCCTTCCCTCTGTGTCAAAGCTGGCAGCCAATCCATTTCATTTTTCTAGGTTCCCAGAAAGAAATAGACTCTAACCTTCCTTGCATTAGGTTGAGAAATTGTGGCTGAATTTTTTTCTGATGAGAAGATGAGCAGAAATGATTTGTCCCTTCTACAAGTATGTCTTCTACAATATTTTAATTCTGGTCCATGTGGCTGGGTTCGAAGAGCATGGAAGTGGTGGAATTGCAAGAAAAGAGTGAGCCTTGTTTCTGATCTGTGATATGGGTTAGAGATAAACTGCCGTTGGATTTAATGAGTGAGATTTTTGTGGGCTGTTTGTTATTGCGGTGAAATCTAGCATCTCCTGACTGTATCATCTTCCAAACAAACTTTTGTAACTATTCTTGGTTTTTAGTTAGGCAGAATTTACATGGTCATTTTCATTTGACATTTCAGAATGCAGATGTCGAAGCATATCTTCTTATTCAGCTTCTTCATTTTATATTTTCCAAATGATTTGAAAGAGAAACATGGAGTAAGATAATGACTATTCAGTAGAAAGCAAAAAATAGTACAGAGCACAAATAACTCAAAATTAGCATAACAATTCTTACTATTAATATGAGTCTTTCATTTCTTCTCTTTGTTATAGTTCAGAGATCTGGTATGTTTAATAGAAAGCACTAGATACACTGCCTTTTTGATGAAAGGGGTTATACAAATCCATCAAGCGCATAAATATATTATGTGCTTAATTTGTTGATTCATTTATATGGGAATTAAGTCTAACCAAAATTAATTAGGATCTACTATGTATATTTTGTTAAACAACAATGCTATTTTTGGTTGATATTCAGGTAGGGATGTTGGTAGATGCAGGCTGCTTGTATTAATGCTCATCTGTTAAATTATCTCTGCTAAATGTGACCAGAAATATGGAATTTTTTGCTGGCAGTTATAATCCTTGGAATGCATTTTACTTTATTAGACCTCTGGCTGCCAAATCCATATAGGAGCTTTTCATGACCATCATACTGTGGAGGGAACATTAATTTACTCTGAAGACCAAATTAATTGGAAAGGCTTTTTCCAAATAAAATACATGAAAGAATATTAACATCATGCTTGCAGATATAATGATTTGATCTGGTACAGGAATCTTTTCTTTGAAATTTTGTCTGATTTTCCCTTATTTGATTAATACCTGTTCCTTGTACTACCACTTTAGTTTGTGAGAGTCTTATGTCATGATCTATGGCAAGTGTTTCTCACCTGGCTCCTCTAGCAGACCATGAGGTACAGGATGACACACATAGACCCCCTTTTGCCTTATATCCTAATTGCCTGGCCTAAAGCAGAAACCAAGTACATGCTTATTTTATGAATGTTGACACTAATGTTTAGACTTGTGCTTTTAGAACTAGAAAATTCACTTAAAATGAAGTTACTTTACTGTTATAATTTTAAATTAATTTTATATATCACATATAAAGAGGTCACATTTTTTCTGACTACTAATTATTTATTGGTATATAACCAGTTGTGTTGCAAATATCTATAAATCAATCTGGAGACAAGTGACATCATTTATGGGATTACAATTTCCAGCCTATGAACATAATATAGCTCCATGCTTTTACATTTTCTTCAATGTTTTACAATAAAACTTGATGCAAATTTTTGTAAAGCTCTTGCACATTGTTTTCTAGGTTTATTTGTATGCCCTTTACTATGAAGAAATTTAAAATGATATCTTAAAAAAACAACTTTTTGCTGAGCTTGAGGTGTAGCTCGATGGTACAATACTTTGTAGCCCTTTGTGAGGTCCTGGATTTCACCTCCATTATGGGTAAACAACAACAAAAAATTTCCTTCCTCTTTGATAATAATACAACTGCTTTTCATCCATGGAATTCTGGATCCTGAAAACTGACTACTTTTCTTATTTGAATGATTTTTCTAATGATTTTCTATGAGGACAATCAAAGAACTGTCTTCCAAAAGTCTAAACTTTTTTTTTGCTCAAACACATTAGCTAAGAACTCCAACACAGCACTGAATCATGCAACGTTAGTAAGCACCTTGTCATATTCCTTAATTGAAGGGTACATGTTAGTGTTTTCTCACTATGTAATATGATAAAAACTTCTGAAAGTTAATGACAATGACTGTACAACTCAGTGAAATCTTTGGGACACTTGATAAGCAGGTTGTAAGATGAAAATTCATTACAATCAATGCTCACATTAGGAAAACAGAGCAAGCCCAAATACATAACCTCATAAAAAATCTTAAGATGCTTGAGAAACAACAGCAAACCAGTCCTAAACTGAAACTAAGGAGTGAAATTAATGAAAATGAGACAAAAAAATACCTGTAAAAAAATCAACAAAGCCAAGAACTTGTTCTTCAAAAGAATAAATAAAATAGACCAGCCCTTAGCAAGACTTACTAAGAGAGGGAAAAGACTCACATATCTAAAATAAGAAATGAAAAAGGTGAAATCACAATAGACATCATTGAAATCCAGAAGATAGTAACTACTTTGAAAAATTATATTTCAAAAAAATAGCAAATTTTGAAGAAATGGACATATTCCTAGACACATATAAATTACCAAAATTAACCCAAGAAGACATAAATATACATAGCAGTGTTCACTTCAGCAGCACATATACTAAAAGTGGAACAATACAGAGAAGATTAGCATGGCCCCTGCGCAAGAATGACATGCAAATTCGTGAAGGGTTCCATATTTTTCTGAAAAAGGAAAATGAAGACGATTTCAGAAAATGGAAAGATGTTCCCTGTTCATGGATAGGAAGAACAAACATGATGAAAATGACCATTCTCCCAAAATTGTTATACAGATTTAATGCAATCCCAATCAAAATACCACTTGCATACCTCACAGAGCTAGAGAAAGCATTCCTGAAATTTATCTGGAACCAGAAGAGACCTAGAATAGCAAAGGCAATTCTGAGCAACAAAGTTAAGGCAGGTGGCATCAAAATCTCTGACCTGAAAGTATATTACAAAGCTACTGTGATAAAATCAGCAAGGCACTGGAATACAAACAGACCTGAAGATCAAAGAAATAGATTAGAAGATACAGCCACAACTACAAACACACTCAGCCACCTCATCTTTGACAAAGGGGCCAAACATGTATATTGGAAGAAAGATAGCCTCTTTAATAAGTAGTGTTGGAAAAACTGGCTTTCCATATGCCATAAACTAAAACTAGATCCATGTCTATCACCATGCACTAAACTAAAGTCAAAATGGATCAAAGATCTGAGTATTAAAACAAAGACACTAAACTTCCTGGAAGACAAAGTAGGTAAAAATCTTGATGACATAGGAGTAGGCAGACAGTTCATGAATAAAAGTCAAATTGCACAGGAAACACTTCCCAGAATCAACAACTGGGATCTTGTCTTACTAAAAAGTTTTTGCATGTCAAAGGAAATCTCCAGCAGAGTGAAAAGAAAATCCATGAACTGGGAAAATATCTTAGCCAATTGTCCATCAGACAAAGGACTTCTATCTAAAACATATAAAGAATTAAAAGAAATTAGGCCGCCAAAATTCAAGGACCCAATCCAAAGATGGGCATCTGTGATGAATACACACTTCTCAGAGAAAGAAATACAAATGGCAAATAAATATATGAAAAAATGTTCAACATCAATGTTCATTTGGGAAATGCAAATTAAAACAACACTGAGATTCCATCTCACTCCAGAAAGAATGGCCAAGTTAAAAAAAATCAGCCAATAACAAATGGGGGAGGGGCTGTGGGGAAAAAGGAACTCTTTTCCAGTGTTGGTGGGAGTGTACACTGTTGCAACGACTGTGGAAAGCAGTGTGGAGATTCCTCAAGAAGCTAGGATTAGAGATCCCATTTGATCGAGCTATCCCGCTTCTGGGCATTTCCCCAGAAGAATTGAAAACATCATATCATAGTTATATTTGTGAACCCATGTTTATAGCAACCCAATTTGTAATAGCCAAATCTTAGAAACAACCCAAGTGCCCATCAATCAAGGAATGGATAAAAAAGATGTGGTATTTTTATACAATGGAGTACTACTCAGCTATCAAGGAAGATTGCATGGAAACTTTTATAAATAAATGGACACGACTTGAGACCATACTCATAAGTGAGATAAATCAAACCCATATGTGTAAATACCGTATTGTCTCCCTAGTGTAAGAAACTGAAACAGTATATATGATCCAAAATCTACAATAAATACTGTGTAAGGGTAAGAAACTGCTCAAAGAGCAAAAGTAATTGGGAAAGGGAAAAGGAGGAAAGAAGGAAGGGAAAAGGAAAAAGACATAAATCTGTTTATATGTATATGTTAGACAGCTAGAATGACTATACTGCTGAATGTATTAGTTATTGAAAAAGAACGGTTAATACTTATATGATTAGATCAATTTTACGTGTCTACATCTGTTAATCTAAACAACCGTGTTGAAGGTAACGATATGCAATATTGCAACCATTGTCAAGTTCCTATCATCTTGTTTTGTAAAGCTATAATGTTACTCTTTTGAATTTGCTGTTGTTGTTTGTTTGTCTCTTTTGCTTTTTGTCTTTCTTTTCTGTGTCTTTTTCCATATATATATATATATATATATATATATATATATCAACTCAATTGCAAGCAATGAAATTGACTCAGTAATAAAGAATCTACCAACTAAAGAAAGCCCAGGACCAGATGGATTCATGGCTGAATTCTACAAAACCTGTGAGGATGTTAGATTACCAATACTCTTCAAGTGTTTAAAGAAATTGAAAGCTAAAAGGTACTCCCAAATTTATTTATGGAAGCCAGTATCATCCTGCTCCCAAAACCACATAAAGACTGAACTAAAAATGAGAACTGTAGAACAATCCCTTTAATGAATGTAGTTGTAAATATTCTCAACAAGATACTAGCAAACAGAATGCAGCATATTTTCAAAGAGTTGATACACTATGATCAAGTATGTTTCAGCCCAGAGGTGCAAGGATAGTTCAACATGTGTAAATCTATAAATGTAATCCATTATATAAACAACAGCAAGGTCAAAAATCACATGACCATAATAATAGATAGAGAAAAGGCTTTCAACAAAAGCCAACACCCTTTCATGATAAAAACCCTGAAGAAAACAGGCACAGAAGGACCATACCCAATATAATAAAGGCTATCTATGACAAACCAACAGTCAGCATCATACTAACTGGGGAAAAACTAAAAGCATTCCCCCTAAAATCAGGAACAAAGCAAGGGTTTCCAGTATCACCTCTGCTATTCAACATAGTACTTGAAACAGCCAGAGAAATTAGGCAGGGGAAAGAATTAAAAACGATACATATAGGAAAGAAAGACCTCAAATTGTCGCTATTTGCAGATGACATGATACTCTATATGGGAACCCAAAGAACTCCACAAGGCAACTCTTAAAATAACTAATTTCAGCAAAGTAGTAGGATACAAGATCAACACACAAAAATCATTAGCATTTGTATATATGAACAATGAATCGGATGAGAAGGAAATTATGAAAAAAATACCATTCACAGTAGCTTCAAGACAAATGAAACATCTAGGAATTAACTTAACCAAAGAAGTGAAAGATCTCTACAAAGAAAACTACAGTACTCTGAAAAAGGAGACTGAAGAAGACATCACAAAATAGAAAGATGTTCCTTGCTTCTGAATAGGCAGAATCAATATTGTCAAAATAGCCATACTTCCAAAACTTTTTTACAGATTCAATTCAGTCCCAATCAAAATACCAACAGTATACTTTACAGATCTAAAGAAAACAATCCTAAAATTCATATGGAACTAGAAGAGACCCCAAATAGCAAAAGTAACTTTGAGCAACAAGAGCAAAACAGCCTAGCAATATCAGACTTCAAGCTATACTACAAAGCAATAGTGATAAAAACAACATGGTACTGGAACAAAAACAGATACATGGATTAATGGAACAGAACTGAAGATGCAGAAGCCTCCTCAGACATACTCAACTATTTGATCTTTGACAAAGGGTTCAAGAGCATAAAGTGGAGGAAAGATAGCCTATTCAAAGTGTGATGTTGGAAAAACTGGTTATCTGTTTGCAGAAGAATGAAAGTGGACCCTTATCTCTCACCACATGCTAAATTAAAATCAAAATGGATCAAAGACCTAAACACTAAAACAGAAAGATTAAACCTTCTAGAAGACAAATAGGTAAAACACTTGAATACATAGGAGTAGGAAAGGATTTTCTAAACAGAACCTTAGTCATATAGGAGAATGAACAAATGGAATTACAGCAAACTAAAAAGCTTTTGTACAGCAAAAGATTCAGTCAGTAGAGTGAAGAGACAACCTACAGAATGGAAAAAAATTATTGCCAGATACTCCTTAGAAAGAGGACTAATATCTAGAATATACAAAGAACTCAAAAAAGTAAAAACACCTAAAATTAAAGACCCAGTCAAGAAATGGGATACAGAAATGAACAGAAACTTAACAGAGAACAATACAAATGGTCAACAAATGTATGAAAAAATGTTCAATATCTCTGACCATTAGAGAAATGCAAATTAAAACAACACTAAGATTCCATCTTACTCTGGAAAGAATGGCAATCATTTGGAAATCAAACAATAACAAATGTTGGCATGGCTGTCGCTAAAAAGTTGCATTTTGTATCACTGTATCAAGCTGTTGTATACCATTTTAGGATGCCAAAGATTTTTGAGAGAAACAAGGTAAGAGAGTAGGAGAAAGTGTAAGAAAGACTTGAGGAAGAGTCTAATATCACTTTAAAGGCACTTATAAAGACTCTAATATCATCATAAAGGCACATTTGACTTATATTTGAGCAAAATGCTAGAATGACTATTGGATACTGTTGTGTGACTTGGTACAGGAGGTCCTGTCCTAAATGAAAAAGGCTTAGATGAGACACTGAACTGAACAAGGCAACAAAAGACAAGTCAGAGGGTCAGAGGAAACATGGAAAGGTTTGTAATAAAGCCATTTCACATTCTTGCTTTAGCCTTTACCTTGCCTATATTGCTATCTAATATTACTAGACTTGAAGGGACACCTATACTATATAAACTCCCAGAGGAGTATGAACCTAGTACATCCAGCATTTATCCAGGTTGATGGCTATTCTTCCCTTTGTATCATTCAAAATTCTTCAAGCTATTATTTAAACTCCTGTTGTTCTCTTTTCAGTAAAGATGGACAGCTGCTGCTCATCTTCAATGGAAAATATTAAAGTATCTGTCAAGTGTTGGTTTCTTGGGTGTGAAATTCCAAAGGAATTTCTCTTATTTCCTTCCTTGAGGATCTTGTTTCCCTAGCAGTCTTGCCTCTGACTCTCTGCTGTAATATCCCTGGACTGTCTGTTTTATTCTGGAGCTCTGAACACCACCCAATAAAAGGAATATGACTAATATCCAGAGAAAACAAGCTGGTATATGATATCCCAAAGTGTCACTTGTATTGTGTACTTTATTGTATCCTCCATAGTTTATTCATCCATTGAGGATATTTTTTTGCACCAGGAGTCTTAGGTGCTCTGGGATAGTGGAGAGAACAGAAGTCACTCACTTCTCTACTTTTAAAAACATTATATTCTGTTCAGGGGAGAATATAATATGCAAACTATATAAGAAAAAGAAATCATAGTATAACAGCTGGTAATAAATGTGGATAGAGACTAAAGCTAGGAGAGATAGTAGCTGGAAGTTGCAATTGTAAATGGTGGCTGGACGGGTTTGACTGAGAAGGTATATTTTTGGTAAAGCCCTCAAGGAATTGAGGAAGTCAGCAAAACAGCAGTTGGGGTAGAGCATACTGTGCCAAGAAAATAGTAAGTATGAAGTCTTTGAGGTCAAACCTGGATGGTGTGTTTGAGAAGGTGATGGCAAAATGAATGGAACACAATGAAGGATAGCAGGCACAAAGACTGAAAAGTACAAGTCAGATTGTGACTTTGATACAACTATTAAACCACTCAGGAAGATGCTGAGGGGGCAGTTTGAGCTGCAAGTATGGATTTATGGATGACATTTTGGCTATAGATACTGTTAAGGATTAAAAACTGGTGGTAAACTTATCACCAGCTGAATTAAATTGGCATGGTGCTGAGTATAGATGGCCCACCTGAGGCAAGCTGCCAGTATAAATAGAGACATGGAAAAGAAAAGCGAGGCATTGTGGGTTCTCCTAAGTGTTGCTGTTTTGAGCCATTGGTTCCTCTGGAGGAGTTTGTCATGCTGGCTTCCCCAATATGGATTTGGCCATTATCATCAGAGGAGCTCGGGATCTTGGCGCTGAGAATGGCTGTGGTTTACTTTGGGGGAGCTCTGCTCCTCACATTGAGCATCACTTCCTGGCTCTGGAGGGGAAGATGTGTACTATTTAACCTCCAGGAGAAGGCTGTCACGCTGGCTTCCTGACCTGTACTTGACTGTTCTCATCATCGGAGGAGCTCGGGACCTCATTGCCGCTGAGGATGGCTGTGGTACTTTTCAGGGCAGCCCTGGTCCTTATTTTGAGCATCACTTCTCTGCTCTAGTGTAGCGCCCTCAACCTATGGGAGCTCTTCACCCCACTGGCATAGACTTTCTAGCTTCCACTGCTGACCTTTGGCCTTCCCAGCACAGATCCGTAAAACAGACTGGCATGAGTCCTTATTGTGGGCTCTTAGATTTCCAGTTGGATTTGTGGGAGGCCTTGTTATGGGCTCTGGGTCTTTATCTGGACTCATGCAGGACATTGCTGTGGGATCCAGGCCCTTGGCTGAATATTCTGTGTCTTTAATGTTGTGGACACATTTTCCTGCACTTTCTTGTATTTAACTCTGGGTTACCATCATAAAACAGTATTATAAATTCTGTGTCCTATATGCAGTTGTTCTCCCTGTAACCCCTGACTACAACAGATACCAATCTTGGGAGTCATCATCATATAGAAGATGCACTTTTCCCTGAGATTGAGATCATCAAGGTAGCAAATTTTCCTAAATCTCCATTATTGTAGCAAAAGCTCTGAATAAACAACTTTTGAGAAAGAAAGGTTTAGTTGGACTCACAGTTTCAGAAGTTTCCGTCCAAGGTCAGTTGTATTGCTTTTGGGCCCTGGACGAGGCAGTGCATCACAGTGGGCGCACCTAGCAAAGCAAAGCTTCTCACTTTATAGTAGCTGGGAAGCAAAGAGACTGGAGGAGTCTTCTTCAAGGGCATGCCCCACAATGACCTCATTTCTTCCAACAAGGCCCCACCTCTTAAAGGTTCCATCAACTCTCAGCTCTATGGGCTGAGAACCAAGGCTTTAACGCTTGTATTTTGGAGGACATTTATTCACACTTTAGTACAAGTGTATGCCTAAACAATAAGAGATTCAAGGGCTGAGCCTTGGACAACCATGCTGATGTTAGGAGGTTGGCAGATGCACTGTGTGTGAAGAATATAAGCACACACACATATATACGCCATATAGTGTCTTAGTGGAAGCAAGCTTGAGTAAACTATGAAGAAGGAGGGTGATTAGTTTCAGTGTGGAGGAAGGAAATGATGCTGTGGTGTGGACCCTGGCTGTTCGGATGAAACTGCTATAAATAAGAATGCAGCAACGAAAGCTAGAATGCCTTGGGGAGCAGAAAGGGGAGTGGAGTAGGAAAATATTCAGGTTTCTCTTGTTTCACAACTTTATTTCCCAAGGAAAGAAGACAAGGTTTTCTTGGCACCCTGGCTGCCGACCTCAGCTACAGAAAGCTTCCTGCGGTGTGTTCATTATCAATGCCCCTGAAGAACCTGAGGAAGGCAGACAGGGGCGAGGAGAAGCCAAGCTGTGTTGAGGCAGCAGCCAAAGTTTCTGAGTCCCAGAGGGTGCTCTGGAACTAAGATGCCCTTCCAAATTGTCCCCAAATGAGACAAGGGGCATGACCCCAGCCAGGCTGTTCCCCTGTGAGAGGAGTTGTTACCTCTGGAAAGATGGTTCTGTGATTGAAAGCAATGCCCTCAGATGGACCCAGTTGTGACCCATTGGCAGCTGATATTCACAGCAGCTGAAGTGCAGATGCCCTGAAGACAAGAAGGGTTGTGACCAGGATGCTTCAGGAACCACTACAAGCTGCAAATGCACTAAAGAAGTTGAAAGTTATATTTATTCTCTCTCTCTCTCTCTGTCTCTGTCTCTTTCTCTTTCTCTGAGTGTGTGTGTGTGTGTGTGTGTGTGTGTGTGTGTGTAGTACTGAGGATTGAACCAGTGCCAAATGGATCCTTGGGCTTTGTGGATGCTAGGCAAGTGCCCTACCACTGAGCTACATTGTGTAGTCCTTTTCTATGTTTTAATTTTTTTTTTTTGGCAGCACCGGGGATCGAACTCACAACTTCACGCCTGCCATGCATGTGCTTAAGCCACTGAGCCAAACTCCCAGCTCTTCTTTATGTTTTGAAATATAGTCTTGCTAGGTTGCCCAGGCTGGGATCAAACTGAATTTGTAATCCTCCTGCTTTAGCATCCCAAGGAGCTGGGATTACAGGTATGTGCCACAGTCCCTTGCTGGGGTTGAATGTTACATTTGAATGAATATAAATGAATGCAGATAGATTTTTTTATTCCACTTTGGGAAAACACATCTCTTTATTTGCTGGCTTTTATCAGATGGTCAACATTTTCAGCTAGGGAAATGCTATTAAATTACTTTTGGGAAGTGACTCAGGAACTGGACAAAATAGGAGTATGCGAGACCTAATGCCATTAAAGTATTACTAAGAGCTGGAGCCTTTCAGACAGGAAAACTATGAATAAAACCTAGATTCAGACAGTAAAGCAAATGATTAATTTTACACTGCTTTCCTCGGAGGCATGTGGAAACGTGTTGAGGCTATTTTGTTATTGCAGTGACTGGGAAAACTACAAGTGGAGAGTGGTTGTGCATAATGAAGAACTGTCCCCGCCCACATATCAGTGACAACTCCATTGAGAAATACTGTGATTGAAAGAAGTAAGGTGCCTACTAACTAGAGCATTTTTGAGATGGTAAGGGTGCTATAGACTGTGGGCTCCAGACGAGAGAAATAAATGTGAAAGAGACAGGTAAAGCTAGGGAGGGCTTGCAGCTATCCACATAGGTAAAGGGACAGATTGAACCCAAGAACACAGGGTATAATAGCAGTCATATCTGAAGCACAAAGATTTGGAGCTCCCTGAATTGTTGCCTTCATATTCAAAAGTGATTAAATGGCTGGTTTGGTGGCACACACCTAATAATCTCAGTTATTTGGGAGGATGAGGTAGGAGGGTTGCAACTTGGAAGCCAGAGTGGGCAATTTAGATCTTGTTTCAAAATAAAAGGGTTGGGTTGGCCGGGGATGTAGCTCAGTGCTCCCTGGGTTCAAACCCCAGTACCCCCTGTCACTCCAAGAGAAGATAAATGCGAAAGGGATCGAATTCCTCCTAAGGCATAGAAGTTGCCTATCTGGGTGACAAATTCCTAATAAAAGCCGGGTGTGGTGGCGCATGCCTTTAATCCCAGCACTCGGGAGGCTGAGGTAGGAGGAGCATTGTGAGTTCGAGGCCGGCTTGGGCTACAACGTGAGCGCAAGACCGGCCTGAGCTACATAGTGTGACCCTGCCTCAAAAACCTAGGGCCGGGAGTTCGGCTCAGTAGCTTATGCGCCTGCCCTGGCAGGTGCGAGAAAATTCCTAATAAAAATCATGAACATGCCCCAGATGTTTTGCTTTAGTCTGGATAGGAATTATTCCATTCCTCAGCAACCTCGACCTGTGACAATAACAGTATTTCCTTAGTGCAGTGTTGCCCAAATGTTTCATGTCATGGCCCACGGAGAAACTGATTAGTAATTGTACAGCATCCTTAGTAAACTGCAGGACATTGAAGGTGACAGGTCTCCCCTGGTCATTGCTGAGACTGCAAGATTTGAAGACTTTGGCAATCCCGGGACACATTAGAAGCCCCACCTTCCCAAGTAAGTTTTGAAAGCATAGTAAGTGTTAGCATGAAACCAGGAGATGCTGGTTAAACCTAATCCATAGTTTGATTTTATTATATTTTATTTTTTGCAACACATAAGACTGAACCCAGGGTCTCATGCATACCAAGCAAACTACTGAACTACTTCCCTAGTACTAATCTCTGGTTTTAATACTTCTATTTTGAATTTATGGGTAAACTGTATTTGCTCAAAGATTTAAAATGTTTGTGGCAACTTGGCATATTAGCAAATTCAAGAGATCAGTCTTAGGTTCTAATTTAAAATGTATCATTTTTGCACCTGTGATATCAAAACAAATGATAAAAGAAAATTGGACCAGGTTCATACGGTATGTGTTATTGAAACATTTCAGAGAACTTGAGATTCACTGTATTTATAGGCTTAATTTGTTTAGATTTATATGAGTTAGGTACTGGGGACAGTTCGTTTGGTATAGAAAGTTTTCCCTGTTAGACATTAGATAAGCTTGAAAATAAAGCAAATTGAATGTATAAATGCAATTTAGAATCAGAGAATTCAGACTGCTTGATCCAGAGATGTCTGCCCACTGAAAGCAACTTCTTACTTTATACAAATTGATTTACATTTGTAAGTGGAAAAATAAGATTTGTAAGTTGAACCAAGAGGTTTAAGAATAATTAGGTTTTAAAATGTATATACCAAGTGGAGAAACCTGACACAGATCACCTTGACTAAGATCAATGTTAACAGTCCCGACAATGGGATAGGCCGTTGTGTGCCCCTCCCGGTGTGATGTGGTAAACACCCACCATGGCTTGGTGTAGGGTTTCTACCAAAAACGCAAACCTGGAGTCAAATCCCAAGGACACATCAGAAAAACCCAAAGAGAGGCACATCCTACAAAGTGACTGGCTTGCACACTTAAAAATGTCAAGGTCTTTGAAGGCAGGGAAAGGCAGAGAAAAACAGTTCCAGATCAAAGAGACATGACCAATGTCATGAAATCGTGAATTACATCCTAGACCAGGAAGAAACATGTAACAGTAAACGATACTGGCACAACTGATGTTTGAGTATGGCCAGTAGAGAAGAGTTTTGGACACTGTTACTTTAAATTTAATTGTAATGTGGTTTTGCAAGAGAATATAATTTGGGAAAAAGAATCCAACATCTATCCATCAAGAGAACAATAAAGTAAATGAGGCAAATGTAAACAATTAGCTAATCTAGGTAAAGGGTATATGCGAATTCTTTGTTCTATTCTTTTAATTTTTCTCAACTTTGAATTGTCAAAATTAAGTTACAGAAGAGCTCAAAACATCCTCATAACACACACAACACACATTCATGTATAAAATTTAAACTTCAAGTTAATGTACAAGCGTTTCTGTACACAAACACCACTCTCAAACACTCTCAAACTTGACACAAGCGCACAATATGCATTGTTTACTGGGCATGTCTAATGCCTGGCATGTTGCCATTCTCATGTTGTGGAATAAACCATGAGAAGACAGCATCCTGAAGTCCAAGGAGTGACAATGTGTTTGTTTCTCACTCGGTGTCTTTGCTACCGCAGGAAAGTGTGATTCACATCTTCCTGCACTTACCATAAAGGTCAAATTTACACATATGTGCCAGCGCTGGCCTTTGTATTCACTCTACATTAGAGAATCCCAAATTCAGGGAAATCCCACTGAGGATCCACGGAACACATCCATTAGTTCTAGTGCTCCATTTTGCTCACTGGTGCACAACCTATGCCAACTTGCTCCATTTTAATTTTTAACTTTATATTAATTCTGTCCCTTCCAGCATGTGCCAATTATTAAATGGAAAGCCAAATACCTTCCTCAGTGTCACCCAAACATAGTTGTCTCAGATGTGCTGAAATGCTGAAGATCCCTCCCTTAGCTAGCTAAGGGTCATCAAAAGAGCCAGACAGGGTATTTCTACAAAGACAAGTTTGGGTCATGGTGGAAAGGATACATAATTTATTTAAATAGGTTGGGAATTGCTTTTAGTATTTGTGGACTTCGGGTTACTTCCCACTTTCAAAACAGTAGCAAGCTGCTCCTACCAGGGGTGCCACACCTAACACTATTCTTGAGCTTGACCCTCTCCTAATATTTCTAAAATCATCAGCAAAGGCTGGGCCTAGTGGACTTGCTCCTCCTTTGGCACACAAACATCTGGCCCCTAATGGGGACTCCTCTCCTGTGACTTCAGGAGGCAACAGTAACACCTCCCTGGTCGAGCTAGAATTGTTTCTCATCTTCCCTGCCTTCTTCACTGCTAGGACAAGCAGCAGAGCAGGGCGGGGGCAAGGAAGAGGGTCTCCGGGTGACAGTCATGACTACTGTTGGCGAATCCTTCCCCTAGTTGGTTCTCAGGCATTGCTATAGGCACCTCTCCTACCATTCACACATCCTGAGGTCTGGTGCCATTAACAATGATAGTACTGACATGAGAGTCTCTCGAGAAGCAAACTGTAAACTGCAAACTGGTTTAATCTATATACTTACAATTACTAAAACAAATAAAGGAAACAGTCATCATGACTATTGCCCTAGACAATTTCTTGAGCTACACATGCTCACTCTTTGATTCAACAACCTCACATCAAGGAACAGGTCCTACAGATTCCTTTATGTATAAGTGAAATGATGAAATAAGATGTGCAGTCTTGTCATAGCAAAAGAGTGACAATTTACATACCCTACCAAAAGCAACTGCTTCAGTAACATATCCTACAGATGGATCTTGGAATATCATACCAGGAAAGCATTTTATATATTGAATTGGAAAGGTCTCCTGGGTCCCTTCTTAAGTTTAAAGAAAGTGTATAACTTGGGTACAGCCAATGCTATATTCTGACATAAAAGAACATATTTTCAATTATTTATATACTAATAACACTTTTGGAGATTAGTAACAGTGTTTGCTCTGAAGGCAGTGAGGAGGATATGTAACCACCCTATGGTACCTGGGAGTCTTTCCACTCTGTGCCCTTCTACATTTTCATTTTCAATCTTATGAATGCATTATATATTTAGAAGTTAAACAGGGTGCGGTGGTGTGCATCTGTAGTCCCCATGGCTGAGAAAGGAAGATGGCTTGAGTGCAGAATTTAGGGCTAGCCTGAGCAGCACAGTGAGACCTCCACTCAAAATAAAGATTAGTGTGAAATGAAATAACTTAAAGCAAACATTACAGTCCAACTGACACTTTTTGTAACATAACTGCGTGCTTTATTGAGATACACAGTAAAGCAGTAATATAATACAATAGTAAGGCATATATTTGGTGAAGTCTGATATGTTGTGAAAATGCAGTAAAACTGAAGTTTAAAAAAATAATTAGTAAATGTTACAGTGTTGGTGTTAAAACACAATATATTATGATACTCAAGTAAGAACCCAGTACCTGAAAACAATGACATAACATGCCATGTGATGTTTATGCTTCAGTTACATTGACTATGATTTACAGTTTAATACTTGGTGGTTATAAAGAACACAAAATAATATCCAAATTAAGCTTTAAACTCAGCAATAAAGCTCTCAGTTTTTATTCAAATATTTTGACAGACTCACTCGAGAACTAATATCTAAAAGACAAAAGAAAACAAGATTAAAACAAAATTATGCACACTACCTCTGATTTTAGAGTGAAACTTAAAAGTTATTAGGATGTAAAGTAACCCCTTTTTTTTAAACCTTGGTTAAAACAAATCTGTGAGTATGGGAAAAGTCCAGCGTCACATAAAGGAACAAATCCAAGACTAAAACCAAATCTCCTTGTAATTTGTTACCTTAGAGCTTCGGGTTTTCTTTTGAAAATTATAAAGGAAAAAGAAAATGAAAAATGTCCACACAATAGACAAGTGAAGCTGTGAAATCAGATGTGCACAATTACCAGGAACACCCCAAAACCAAAGTGAGGTAGAAATAGCATGAGAAGCTGTGTTTGATGTTAATTATCATTAATAAAATAATGGACAAAACCCACGCTCCAAAAGTTAATTACACTTGATGGCAGGGTAATAGATTTGCAAAGTAACAGGATACATGGTGATTTCTACTGAATTAATGATTTTTATAAAATGAAAGAGTAATAAAATGACATGAAAGAGTAAAGCTTTTTCCTACCAGTCCTTAGTTTTCCCTCTTCTCTTTTTCTCCTCCTTTTGAGCGATTGTTTGTTGATATATTTAACACTTGCCTAATTCCCCAGAAAGGATCTGGATAAACTTTTGCTTTTGGAACATTCAAGTTGATTTCTCTTCCCACTTACAAACTTATGTGGAATTAGTTGCAGAGAAATGCAAAGGGAGAAACACAGTTCATAGGTTTCTGGATTGGTATTTATCAGTGTCACCATGTGATGGGGCTACTGTCTTATACCTTTTTCCAAGAGTTATTTTAAATTAAGTCTGCAGCATTTCAAAACTCATCATGATGAGGAAAAGTATCTAAATAACAATAGCATCAAAACCACCCACTTCTATTTCACTGTGAGAAGGCAGGATAATTTAGCTGTAGTTAGAAAGCATACATATACGAATGGTTATGAATATTCACCCAAACCTTTATTTTAAGAGTGGCTGCTCCCTCGCAGGGATTGGCTGGGACTCTATAGCCCCCCAGCCCTACCATCATCTTCCTAGTGCCTGGGAGTTAAAAATGCCTTGTGGTGCTCTAACTTCCACGGAAGCATCATTAAATCGAAATTGTGGCACAGGCAGCAGCAGGAAGCTGAATATATCATCCAACAGATTATAGTGACATAATAAGTCTTGTGTATTCATTCACATGTTCCTTTTAAAAAAATTCAATACTCTAGTTGTCAGTGAAAAGTTTAAAATGAGAAACATCTGGAGCCCCAGATAATGTCTTAGCATAGTAGCTCCCTCCTGGCTTCAAGCTCCAGGGAAAATTCATCCTAGACCAAGCAGGTCAGCCTGGATGACTAGAGGCATTTTTTTTTCCATCAGGAAGTGGTAGGAACACTTGAAGTAATGTAAAAAGGTCTACAGAAATTCACATCTATTTATCTATATACCTATAGTATTTATATACTTATAGACATATAGATGGGCAAATGAGAGCGCACAGCCAGGGCCACTCAGTCAACAATTCTCAAAAGAGCAACATGAAGTAGTCATTTGGTGGTGTTAGCATAGGTCCTACCTTTAATATGCAAGAAAAGAAAAATGCCATGAATTCCATATGAATATCACGCTAAAACAATGCAAAACAATGTGCTGCCTCAGTTTGTTTGTGTGTGTGTGTGCGTGTGTGTGTGCGCGTGTGTGCGTGTATGTGTGTGTGTATGTGTTTGTTTTTAGGGGTTTTTATAAACAACTTTTTTTTATAAAGCACACTTTAGTTTACAATCTTTCTTTATAACTGTTATAAATTTTTAAACAACCCAAAATGCGTTCCATATAAAGAAATGGCAAGTTATTTAGCTATCAAGATTTTACATGTAGTTTTCTTATAACTTTTTTTGTACAATTGCATAGACGTGTAAAACCTGCCATTGTTAACAAAACAATAACAGACTTAGAAACTACTGAAATCTACAGTATAGTACCACTACCCTTCACAAAAATATAGATTTTATTTCTTGTAAACTCTTACTGTCTAAGCCTCTTTGTTGTATGAATATTATAAAAACCATGCGGGAATCAGGAGTTGTAAAACATTTATTCTGCTCCTTCTTCATCTGTCATGACTGAAACTAAGGACTCCATTGCTCTGCTCAAATCATCTGCCATGTGGAAAAGGCTTCCTACATTGTGTCCTGAAAAACAAAGGGGGAAAAAAAAAGACTGAAAAAGGTGAAGAGATCATTGCTCTGATTCTTTACCATTCAGAAACGCATCCCCCATTTCTGGGTGAAGACAACACAGAAGATGCATTTGAACACGAAAGGGTTTGAATTTCACCAGTTTCCAGGGAGAAGCAAAGCCTTGTTAATGAAGCACTGCACGTTGTTAGTATCAGCTCAATACTGGATCAGGCTACTGGTGTCATTTAATGGAAAAAGGTCAACCATTGCACTCATCTTCCCAATGTAAATATGCTATCAAAAGGATTCCATAGATAATCACATGATTCCTGTCACAGCAGGAATATTTCATGGTGGGATATACCTTTTTTATTTGATGTATTTAGGACTTGTTTGAACTCATGATTTTTTACTACTAAATTATCACCATCATCACGGTTACCACCCTCCTCAGTACCAACACCACCCTCTCTACCGTCGCCTTTATTATGACCATGGTCATCATCATACAACCATTTTTAAGGTTGTTTCAAGCTGTGAAGGGTATTGATATTATGATGGAGGTGACCATATTCTCTCCGCTTTTATTGACTTGAAAAGGAAACTTCTGAGTTCACCTTTTCATACACTAATAACATTTGAATTAGAAAGCTTTAGAATAAAAATCACCCTTTATTCCAAATTACCCTAGTGCCTAATTATAATATGACTCACATGGATTACACAGATTTGAGTATCCTGTGAACCTGTCTTCTATCTCTTTCTATATCAGGGTTAACTATCAGAATAGTCTTTTAATAATAATAACGTGACATGATCTGGCATTCATCCTCCAGTATGGAACACAAGAACAGCATGATGTCCCTGAGTACTCTGCAGCAAAGTTCAGATGTAGAGTAAGATAATCTGAGGCATTATAAGTTTCCTTTTCTTATATGAGCCATGTTTTTTATAAGGCTAATTTTAATGCTTGCACACTGGTAAATCATTCTGCTCTTCAAATCCTGCTTTTGGAACTGAAATGCTTTACTAGGCTATTACTAGTTTGCCATGTATCAACTTTACAGATTCTCATAATAATTGTTAAAAATCCCAATAAAAATTAAAGATAGACTAGAGCAGGTTCTCTGTTCTAATATTTCAAGTCTTTTTTTCTTAAATGAAACTTGGAAGAGGGTTCACGGGCAGGCCTTTAAACAGTAATGGCACCAGATCAAATTGAAGACTTATTAAAAGTTTAATGCCACTCAGGCACTCACATTATGATTACCAAGTTTGTAAATCTCTGAGTTTTAATAGTGCAAAGAGCTTCAGTAAGAGCTAATTACCTTTTTTAAAAAATCACTTTGGATTTTGGTTGAGACTGCAAATATGAAGACTTTAAACAAAACATATTTAGTCCTCATAAAATGCACAAGTAGTTTGGCAGCCCTAAGTAAAGAACCAAACTCATCTTTGGTTTTTCCATGCCATTAAAACCACAGGAATACACAGTGTGTCCACTGCCGCTCCTTAGAGCTCAGAATATAAATATATATCTGAAGTCAACAGGTCAGAGGGCTTCCCTTGTATCTTATTTCAGATTGTACTTCAATTCTAGGAAATCTGCACAATTATTCATGCATAATTGAAAATGGACTCACTAACTGCAAATTTGGAATCACTAGCAATCTTAAAAGCTATTAACAAAGCCAGTAAAAAATTAAACTCAAGGTAGTCCATTTGGCAGCAAGAAAATGCAATTTTATACTTTTTTATACTTAAAAGAAGGAAGAATTCAGTTTTTCCTGTCAGCTTATTGTTAATAAAGTGCCCTCTTTTGGAGACAGGATCTTGATGCGTGGTCTAGTCTGGTCTTGATTTCACTATGTGGTCCAGGTTAGCCTCAAACTCATTGTGATCCTCCTGCCTCAGCCTCCTGAGTGATGGGATTACAGGCGTGCACCATTAAATCTAGCAAAAAGTGTCTTTTTAGATGTATTCTAGTAGATGTGAACTGCAGTTCTAAAGATAGTATAACACAAGTAAATGCATATACAGATTACATAGCCAGGTGGTACTTCTAGTCCTTGACATGGTGTTCAGTTACTATCTGGAAGAAAAATTCTTGCGCCTCTAAAGAGGTCTAAGTTCTAGGGCTATCATTTATTTAAGAAATTTCCCAGGCTAAACAGAGGTTTATTATTCTTAATATACCACACATATTCCCACAAAATGTTGGGTGGCCTTTAACCTGTTTTACATTATTCAAAGTTAACAACTGACCTTGTGACCATCCTTATGCCATAAAAGCAAATAACTGAGTCAATTACCATATTTAGATTATGCATTTGGTGACCTCATTTATAAATACCTGTTTCACCAGAATATTGATTCCAATTTTTTTCCTGTGGAGGTTTTCATTAGATCCAGAAAAAAACTCTGAGCAAATATTGCTCCAAAGAACCATACCTCAGTTCAGTGGATGATAAAACTACACTGTGACATGGACGCAGCACAACAGATCTATATCGTGGGTCTATTATCCATGTGTGGAAGGTAGAGCATCAGTATGGTCATTAACTTTACCTGACAGATTGTTCTAAAGTCAAAATTAAAATCTCATACTATAGATGTAAGAGGCACTGAAGAGCAGCCAGGATTCAGGGATTTTGCAATCAGTTCCAGGCACAAATTGACATAAAAATATGCCTATAGAAGGTATTAATTTAATCCATTCTTAAGCAAGGATTATTGAACACAAAGGCAGCATGCGTTGAACATTAGGGCAGTTTTATGTGTTTCCAAGTTGGCACAAACTGCAACACATTTAGTCTTACAAGCCACCACTGCCTAAGGGAGTTGTTTTCCACAGTGACTGGAATTGAGACATTCTGGCAAAGCTCCAAGACCTCAATAACAATCTAGCACTCTATTTTTTTTAAACACAATTTCCAAATAAATGGTTAGCATTCAATTGGCCAAAGCCAAGTCAGAATATCACAGTGAAAGTTGCTTATCTTTTCTTCTCTATAATTTAATGTCAGAAAAAAAAATCTGGTCTACTGTGAATTTTGGATGTTTTCATGGCATTAAAAAAATAGTCATTAATATTTTGATTCTCTGGCTTTTGGAAACTTACCTATTATCTCTCATACACCTAAGATAGTAGTCTCCAAAGGCTTTTGTGACTTCAATTGTATACGCTGGCCTTTAAAAAAATGTGTTCATGAACAAAACATGTTTGTGGGGAGATGTGTGTGTGACAAAATTACGGTGTTTTTTTTTTTCACAGAAACTTAAAATAAATTTTAAGGGGCACTTACCCAAGAAGTCACACATGTGAAGTATGGGAGCTAGGAACATTCAATGCTTCATTGATTCAGGCTTCCTTAATTTCTGTTCCCAGTCTACCACTCCTTCACTGGCGCCCAATTCCTAAAGCCTGGGCCTTAATATCCCTAAGCCCAAACCACATTTGGTGATAATGCTGGATTTTGAAATAGACACCCTGAGGACCCTTAAATTCATTAAGACTTACATGGCATGGTGTTGGAAGAATTTTTAGTATGATTTCTTATGCTTACAAGAATCAGTGGCTGCACTACTCCATGCCATTGCTAAGGATCCACAATCTTCTCAGACAAAAACTTTCCACCCATTCAGCTTTTATCTTCCACAACAGTACAATGCTATTGGCATCCCATGGGAGAGTTTTTCTTCTCCCTCCATCACATTAAACTCTTGGCAAGGATAATTTGGTTTCACTTGGGCTGTGTCATTCAACACTTTGTCATCTGACAGACTCCTGATTAGGTAATTCAGTGTTCACAAAATATTCCTGGTAGAAGGGGAGCAAAGAGCACCTTTCACTGTAAAAGCCCAAACCACATTTGGTGATAATTCTGTACCATGTCCCTTTCAACCCCTGAAGAGGCATTAATAAAACCCTCAAAATGCCAACCTTTGTGTGTTTTTTTTTAAACTTAATAGATTATCTTTCTATCTGGCTCCAAAGGCCAGTGAAAAAGAGGTGGCTTCTCAGAGGCAAGTTGAGATGTTGTGAGACTTTCAACACCACTTTCTGAAGCGGCAGTACTGTGTCAGAGTTAAGAGTGTGGCTCTGCAAGCAGGCTGCCTGAATGCCAATCCTGGTTTGGTTGCCTTGGACACACTGCTTACCCTTTCATGCACTCAGTTTTCTTATCTGTAAAATGGGGTTAGAAACAATACCTACCTCATAGATTTGTCATGAAGATTACATGATGGAAAAAATAGCAAGAGCTCAAAACAGTGCTTGGCACTGTATGTGCTAAAAAAAAAAAAAAAGTTAGCCTAAAGGGGAAAGAAACAGTGTAGGAAGGAGGTAGGGGAAGAAAACAAAAACAAATTGAAGTCATTCCAGAAGCATCTAACCCAAGGGCACTGGCTGAAAATTCTAAAGTCCTGGAACTGGAAGGCAGCTTTATGACTCATCAATTATGTTCAAGGCTGAATTCATTTGGAAGGCTTTGTTTGTGTTGCAAATGGCAACAGATGATGAAGGCAGGATTCCGGACCAAGGGACTACAAAGGATTGCCATTTTAAAGAGATTCCTGCCCCCCTCCACCCCTGGTCCTGTTGTCATGGTGATGACAAGGGCAATGAACATTTGAGGAATGCTCCTCATGAGCTGCAAGTGGAGAGTTGACTACCATCCTTTATGTGATGACACAATGTGTAATACACACATGCGCGTGCACACACACAAGTCTTACACAAAGGCCAAACATAGAAAGCAGGATGAGACAGACAGAAGCCATGGCTGTGGGCCTGAGTCTCACTAACCTCTCTCATTGGCTTTCCAGGGGTATTTCTTCCTTTAATAATAGAGAGAGGAAGAGGCAGAGATATCAGAAAGGGGAAAAACATGCATAAATATACAGTTTCATACCAATTTGCTTCTTTTACCAAACAAATGTTGACAATTCATTTATATTCCCTTCTGGAAAAAAGTAAACAGAAACAAAACAAAACAAAAACCCAAAAGACACAGCTAGTCAAATAACCTTTACATACACTTAAAATCAGTGTAAACAGGTAACACGATCCAGGAGACATCATTTATAGAATCCATAGATTTCATGCATTAAACTGGATGAAAACTGGCACAGAATACAAATTTGAGAAACAGCATTATTTTTGAGGGTGATTATAGAATCTCAAGCTGAGTGTTCAATAACCATAGAATCTCTCTACTTTTGACTTGATAATCAATACACAGAAACATAAAAAGTAGTTGATGATATATGCCAAAAGTCTGCACCCCGAATGCAAAGTAGAACCCCCAGAGGGCCTGGAGCCCATATTCTTGAGATAATTTGTTCTGTCTGGTAGAAGCTGAGTTGTCCTTGATGGACCTGGGGCATTTGAGAAAACAAAGAAAAGATGAGGGGAAGATATAGGTTCCACTAAAGGATAAGCCACAGGGCCAGATCCAAGAATGAGCTTTCAACCTCATCCTCAAAATCCAACAAATACCAAGGGCATTGAAAGTTAATGGCTGAAGACCCATTAGCTTTGTGCTATAGAATCCTACACGTGTACGCATTGAACCTATTTTTGAAAAGAGATTCCAATGAGAAAGTATTCCAAGGTAATATGCACAACTGGACAGAACATTAGGGACCTCTGCTCCTACCTAACATGTCTTGGGCAAGCAGTTTCTTTTATGTGCAGTCTTCAAATGTGGGATGGAGTTGTGGCTCTGTGATATAGCACTTATCTAGCATGTGTGAAACTCTGGGTTCCATCCTCAGAAGCATGAAATAAAATAATACTTTTGAAAAAGTAAAATATTGGTTTTCAAACCATTTGACTTTAGCAATGAGATATTTCCTAACACATTCTATGCAATTGCAGCATTTATAACAGATAAAAGCAGAACTTTGCTCCACAACCCACCATGCTCAGTGCCTCTATGAAGGCTGACTCCCTGAAACAACTTCAGAAGTACTAGTCTAGAATAATGAAGTAAGGAGCTACAAAAGAATTCAGAAACCTTTCATAACTGAAGTTTAAGGCTCCAAACTCCCAGTACACGTTAATAGGTTTTCTTAGTGTGACTGACCTTCCCTCCCGCTCACCCTTTCTTCTGTCTTCCTTTCCTTCCTCCTCCCTCCTTCTTCCTTCCCTCCCATCCTCCATTCTTCTTTTGCTTTTCTGCCTTCTTCCCTCTTCCTCTTACTTCTTTGTCCCCCTTCTGAATTTTCCTGAGAGTTAACAGATTTCTTAGGAGCATAAAAACTGCAGCTTGATCATGTAAAAGCTGTACATTCAAGATGTTTTCCAAACTGGGGAAAACAGACAAAAATGTGTATTGGCTCCTCAGCAGGGGTGTTACCAGTGGCCACCCCATACCGGATGACAGAAAGAAAGAGAGGAGAGTATCATTTTATCCTTGCAGGCTCAAATGAAGCAGAGTATGAATCACTCCCCTTCCTACGGATGCCTTTGGCAAGGTTTATTTTTTATTTAGTGCAGTAGCAGGGACTAAACCTAGGGCCTTTTTACACTGAGCTATATACCCAAACCCTTTTAAGAACTTTCTTAAAATTTTTGAGACAGGGTCTCATTAAATTGCCCAGGCTAGGTTTGGATTTGTGATCCTCTTGCCTCAGCCTCCCAGAGTGCTGGGATTACAGGCCTGTGCCTTCATTCCCATACCCATGCCCGGCAGCCAGTGTTTTCTTCTTTTAAAAAATCTCTATGCTTCAAGGCTATACTATTTGGTAGCAGAATTAATTGTATTCCCTCTAAGACTGTGAGCTCCCTAAGAGTAGGGTCCCACCATGCTGCTCATCTACCTCTCAACCCTCAATACCTTGGACCATACCTAGACAATATTAGTATTTGACAAATGCTGGCTGAACTGAATTGGCGGGGTCATGATTGAGACTCTTTTTGAAGTTATATGCAACTTGGCTTTGGGTGCTGCACTTTAGCTTGGATGCCAAGGGCTGGTAACTTGTTCTGCTTTTTTGGTCTAGTTTTAAAATTTCAGAGCTATTAGAAGAACAATGCTTCTATAAAACAACATGATTTAGTTTCAGAATGCAATTATGGTTCCTAGAATGATTAAGGTTACACACCTTTAGAAATTCTGTACCCAAGCCATATTCAGAAGTCTGTATCAGCTGGCCACTGCCAAATACACAGCAGCAAATGATATGTGATCTTTTCCAGGTACTTCTTCAGAAGCCATACTTGATGTAGCACCCTCCCGCAGCCACAATAAGCCTAAACTCTTTCCAAATCCCTCCTCACTCTTTGGGTCCCCATGTACTCACTAATACGGTACCAAAAGAAGGTCATCCTTTTGTTGAAAATGAGTAACGAGAAGTTCATATACTTCCCCAAACTACAAATTCCATTGTTTTAAAAATATTTCAATATATATGCTAATTGGTTTCATTTATACTTCTAGTTTAGTTTAGTTCGTTAAAAAGAAAGATTTTATTATTACATTTCTTTTTTCTAAGAATCTTCTTGGTCTATGTCTTGTAATCTGGGTAACTATTTTGAAGATAATGATACACAGTGTAATAGCTGTTGTTATTCTCTTATTTGATTATGAAATATTGTTTTGCATAAAATATGTTTTCTACCATACGCAGAATAGTTCTACTTTGCAAAATACAAGATACTCAGTTGCATCACTTTAAAAAAAGTTTTTGATCAATCAATCAATCAATCAGTAAAGTACCAGATAAAAGTTTTATTTCATAAACACATTCTTTGGAAAGGAGCTTCCTTAGAACTTCAGGGTGTGCATCTGGCGATGTGGTATGTTGTCCGGAAATGAATCAAGAGTAAAGGGAAGTGTGCTGGGCCGGCCCCAGGTCTAAATAAAGGACCTGCTCAGCCTGGAGATGCCTAGTTTTTGGAGGCAGTATGAACTTGAGACGACTGAGTCACTATTTCAGAGTCAGAACTGCATGCAGGACATTTTTGTTTCTGGATGCCCTTAGCTTTTTTTATTTTAGTTCACTGACTGTTTTAAAAAGTTAAGAGAGAATGAATGAGTCCCTTTTTAGGGTTTCTGTTTCATTATGAGTCAAAGATGATTCAAATGGCCTTGCTTTAAATATTGAACATGCAGGGTCTTTGATGCACAAGGATATAAATGTATAAATCAATTCACGAGTAGTTTTGTTGAGCTGAAAGTTGATCAGCTTTGAAGCCTATGGCTATATTCATGTAATGAGTCAGAATGGACTGAAAATAGTAGCATAAAGCAGGGACTGGCAAATTTTCCCTGTAAATATTTTAGGATTTGCAAGCCACAAAGTCTCTGTAACAGCTATATAATTCTGTGACATCTACTCTACTTTCATTCTGAGAAAGCAACCATCAACGACATGAATGGGTGTGGCTGTGTTCCAATAAAACCTTATTTCTAAAAGCAGGTAGTGGGCCAGATTTGGCTGAGGAGTTATAGATTGCTAGTCCCTAGTGTAAAGGGAAAATTGGTCCAATCTTTAGTTAAACAGGCAAAAAAACAGAACAGTGCCTCAAAAGGGGAAACGTGAGTCTGTCTTTGTGGTGTGTGGGTGGGGGGGAGGGGTGCTGGGGATGGAACCCAGAGCCTTGTGCACACAAAGCACACACTGTACTACTGAACTATACCCCTAGTCCTGCCTTTGTTCTTTATCTTGCTTTTTCACAAAAGACCCACGGAACAAGATTTGAAATTTGAAAGACAATAGCTTTACAGAGCTGTTGGGTTGGTAATTTAGGGGCATTTGAAAGAATGTATGTGAACTTATTTGGGCAGGGATGGTATGAGAGGGCCAGGATGGCATGTGCTGTTGGGAATAAAATTTATGTGGCACAGGTCAGTAGGCAAGAGACTGTAAGGCAGCAGAAATCCCACGCAGCACTGCTGTTTTCTTGTCTTACTGCACTAAAAGCTTATCTTGGATCCTGTCATTCATTAATCTATATAAAGTGGTACCTCATTTTAGAGAGCCCAATACCACAGGAAAGTGTTCTCTTATCAGTGCACACACTGTACATATAAAATACATCTTTAGACTGCTAAATGACCAGAGTTTGCGGACAAATTGCTTATAGGGTTTATTTTTAAATTATTTCTTTTGTTTGGTTTACCTAGATAGTGTACCTATAGAATAACGGTGAAGATTTAGAAAATGTCTTAGAATAGATAATGACTTTCATTACACCAGTATTCAATTGCTACATATACTTACAGACAGTGAGACAGAATACAATTAGATAAATAGATTAGATCAAAATTGGTCAATGTTCATTGTTTAAATAGATATTGAGCCACTGAAATCCCTCAAGTGGTTAGGAACCATTTAGAGATTAATCGGGAAAGATATAATTGGAAAGCTAAATGTGCGCACATTCACACCTTGAACACACTTATACTGGCTATTATAAAGGATGGTGCTAGCCAAGGGTTTATCACTTCACTAAATGGAGAGGCAATGCTACCCCCTATTAATGTGGATAACCATTTTGTGGGGCCACTGAGATAAGATCAGATGCCTAATTTAACTTGCTGAATAGCCATGAACAAGGAACTTAACTTCTTTGAGCTTCTAGATGCTCTTTGTGAAAATGAAGGATTAGCTAATATCTGAAGGTCCAACTCTAAATCAAAACTGTAGCATAGGGTAAGAAAGAAGGTGTAAATTTAAAGTACACAACTCACCTATCTATGCACTTTGTATAATTATGGAAAACATTTTTTAAAAAACAGACCTTTCCTCTGTGGGCAATTAACTAGTACGGTTAGATAAACCATGAGGTGGTATTTAATAGCACATTTCCACTAAATGTCAGACCTCTGGCTCTGGCATCTGTTTTGAGTTACTCAAACAGCTGTTTGAAACAGCTGTAGCAACCAGGAAGTTCATTCTTATTTTTTTGCAATACAACAATAGGAACATAGATGGAAGACTCAGAATAAAACCACCAAGTCCACTAAGACATTAGCCAGGTCTTGGCAGAAACTTGCACAGTAAAACTATTAAAATTTAATTTTTTACAAAGATACCTGAGCAAGGAAAACTGAAATCAGTTATAGAAGTACTTGTTTTTTTTTTTTTTCTTAAACCGCTGAATCAGAAAATTGTATTAGTGGGCTGTAACCATCATCTTATTTTTAAATAAGTAGAACAGAAACAACATGCATTATATGTGTTACGAAAAAGGACCACTTCATAAAACTTTTGTTTCTGATCTCTGTATGTACATGTGTTTATACACATACATAATTTCCTTTGTATCTTTACCCCAGTTTGGGAAAAATGCTTCTATTATCTAGATAATGGTCCAAGCAGCCCAATGGCCACTGGACTAAATGTCAAAGATACTTAGATGACCTTTCAAGGCTATTTCATTTGGGAAAATCTGTGAAGTCTGTGACCTGAAGATTTTAAGACTCTCAGGAAATTTTGCTTAATATCAGCCTAACAGACCTACCAACTGGTTAGATATTCCTACCTAACCTAACCATCTGTCTGTGTCCTTCTCTCTTTCTCCCATAAATATTATGGGGGAAAAAACATATATATGCTGTTGTTTCAAAATTACAAAAATGGGTTTAGTTATAAACAAAGCACCCAAAAACACTTTTGAGAGTACATTAATAATGAATCAATTTTTATAATGACAAAACTTCATCCATTTGATTTTGGGAGAAAAAGGCCTGTAACAATTCCTAACATAGCAGGAAACACCAAAAGAAAAAAAATGTCAAGGTCATAACATCACAGAAAGACTAGCCAAATCCTCCAACACTTAGCTACCCTCTTGTTTTATGTTTCTGCTTTCCAAGAATATGAATTAATTTTTTCAGGCCACTAGGGAATGACTGAGTACACAAAATAAACTTAGTCAATGGAATTGATATCAGACTAGCTTCCTTATCCCATATTTGAGAACTTAAATCAGCACTTAGGGAATGTTATGGTTCCATAAGCACTAATTTAGTATACACTATCCAGGCAGCCTGCACAGTTTCCCAAGGTTTTATACAAGCAGATCAATATCACACAAGCAAATACAACATCAGAGATATTACTGCAAATACCATATCAGAGGAGGAATCTTGCTATTCTTGCAGGAGGCTTCATCCATACCCAGTCTTGTTTTAAGGACTCTAAAAGGATAATGCAGGGAGATGGAGCAAAGGATTTCACTCAAAGCTAATTAGGGTGCAAAAAAGGAAGGCCAGGTGCCCACTGGGAAGGAGCCAGGAGTCCTTTCTGTTGTGTCTTGCTGCTTATACTCTTGTGTCTAGATGTAGAGGAAATGCCCTGGGCACCAACTGAGTAGCTATCAACCTCCCATGGAGTGGGTAAACAAACCACCAGTTCAAAGGCTGGAATAAGACATGTCTATGACTTCAAGGAAAAACTTGAGGGGAATGAAATGTGTACTAGATGTGGAGACAAAAGTTCTGGCCCCAAGCAGCCATGGATTCTTGAAAAAGAAACTTCTACCAGAGGTTGATCTCTTCCTAATTAACTATCAACAAGCTTCTGGGATTCACTCATACTAAATATGTCATATTGACTATACTACTAAATACATTAGTTATTGAAAAAGAACAGTGAAAACTCATATGATTAGATCAATTTTACATGTCTATATCTGTTAATGTAAACAACCCCTTTGAAGGTAACAATATGCAATATTACAACCATTGTCAAATTCCTATCATCTTGTTTTGTAAACCTATGTTATTGTATTGCATTTGTTGTTGTTGTTTGTTTGTCTCTTTTGCTTTTTGTTTTTCTTTTCTGTGCCTTTTTTCTCATGAATCAAAAAATAAAAACTAAATATGTCATATTACAGTGATCGTATCATTGCACTGTGATGTGAACTTCTTCAGAATTGTGTGTCCATAATGAACTGTAAGTTCTTTGAAGGCAAGGAACTTTCATCTCTTCTGGGCCTCTCCAGTACTTTCTCTGATACTGTAGACACCAGTAAAAGCTGACAGGACAAGGTAACAAGAATAAAGGTGAAAGCATTTGATTTTGGCCAAGCCTATGTATAGACTTCTTATGAATCATGAGATCCAGGAAGAGAGGAGATAACTAACATAGTGAGGTCGGGGAGGAGGCTGGCAGGTGGGGCGCGTGGGGGTGAGTGGAAGACAAATAAGGTTTTTATCTGTTAAAATCAACACATCAGTGGTGCTCAGCAGTGAAAAGATGGCTGGTGCAGACATTTAAAATTAGCCTCCCCTGACGGTTCCTTAGCAACGCTGTACCAGAACATTATTGCTTTTAATGTGCACTGCACAATGTTCACGCGCACATCAGATGGCTAGGAAATGGCCATTGTTAACTGACACTGAACAAAAAGATAGGAAAAACACACTACTCCAAACACCCTCCTCATTGCCTTATGGAGAAGAACAAATAGTGCAGATTTTCGGCCGCCCTTCCCTCCCAGGCAGCCCATTAGGGGTGCCAATCACTGGCCACAAAGCCATATGGCTTCTCCTTTCTGCTTCTCTAGGCTTGCCTTCTATTTGCTCCCAGGTGACTGCTACTATTCTTTTCTTCATTGAAGGGAGGTGGGTCAGTGATTTTGTTTTATGTAAGGACAATAAACCAAAATAGATGTCCCCAGAAACTAATAGCAGCAGAAAAAAAATCTCCTTAGATGAAGCTAGACATCTGAAACTCATGCAAGCTGGTAGGAAAATTCTGTGGGCCAAAATGTTGCTTTTGTATGACTGCCAAAAAACACAAGGTCAAATTGATGGAGCAAGGAAACATAGTATTAATATCTTTCTTGGCAACCCTTGTATTCCAACTATGGAAGGGAAAAAATAATAAACAGACCTATGAAGACCACATTCTGTATTTACTTAATGGAATATGACACTTTGTGATACTGGGGATTGAACCCAGGACCTCTGCACTGAGTAACATCTCTAGTTCCCCCTTAAAACATGTTTTTTTTTTAATTTTGAGACAGGGTCTCACTAAGTCTCTCAGCTTGTGCTTGAACTTGTGATCTTCCTGCCTATCCTTCGAGAGTGTCGAGATTGCAGGTGTGTGCCACCATGCCTGGCTTAACACAATTTTAAACAAGGATCACAGCGCAAGTCAGAATCCACCCTCTACCACTTCCTGGACAATGTTCTAGGCCTCGCTGTATTACACAAAGGCCATATGGCCTTGGCAAAGGCAGTTTTCAATGTGTAAAAGTCACATAATAATTGCTTTTAAGTAAAAGCTATTTCATAATTAACTCTTCAGAAGACCAATGTGTGAAAGAAGTAAAATGTTTGAGAAATATAAGATACAATTCTTATTTCTAGAAGCATTTTGATTAAGCAGGTATTCGAATGCAGAACACTACAAATCAGAAATTCACACTAACAAAAAATAAACCTTCTCACCACGGGTGGAAATTGGCATTGTGTCAGTACATCAGTTGGGCATGGCAGTAACCTAATTCCAGCAAGCCTGAGTCCCTGTTAGGTACTGGGGCTTACCTCTTGAACTAGGGAAGGAGTTGTTGAGTTGCTCCATCACTTCCTCTAACCCTGTGCTTGTGTCCTGGGGAGGACTGAGAAGATCTTCCTCACCTTAATAAATGCAAAAGCAAACAGCAGCAAATTACACGTCGGCAAAACACTGAAGTACTAGAGAAATGTGTCACAATCACATTTTAAACCCATCGTAAATTCAGTTGTTCATAAATAACAAAAATCCTCGAGCTTCATAATCAGAGAGCAATTCTTTAAAGTGAAGAATGCCATGAGGTAATTTATCTGTGTCATTATGTTTGGAGAAGAAACCTGTGTATCTATTTAGAAGTTAAGGTAAAGTTGAAAAACGCTCCTTTCTTAAGATCCAGCAGCAAATGTGCAACTGTCCCTTATAATTAAACAGTATTGATACACACTGCAGTGTGTCTCAACACAAAAGAACATGAAACAGTGACTTTTTTTACTTCCCTGAAGGTAAAAAGGAAGTGGAGACACTAAGGTATTTTTTTCCACTCTTTCCTTTGGCATTCAACCAAAAATGCAAACAACACTCAAGTACTTATGAAGTTCAGTGTGAAAGAAATAAAAGTTGTATGTGATCTGAATAGATACCTGAGTATTATCATACTAAAGACAGCAGATGTAGGGTACACGGGGGAGTGAGTGATTTTTTTTTTCTCTTCATTACTTGGGACTCGAGCATTTTATTTGGAGAATTTTTTTTTCAATTTTTGAGGATTTTTATATGTCAGAAGTAAAGGAGTTAGTAAGAATGGATGGTCTTTGTTGGGAAAGGAATCTTCTTGTAGATTTTGTGGATTGGTGTCTTTATTGACAGGTCATATGTTAAACAGCATTTGCAGTTCAGGGGGGGATTTCAAATTAATTTGAATTTTGAAGGTTCTTTGAAACTGATTTTTCAAAATAGTCAACTTTCCAATAGTGAAAATCACTTCTTTCCAAGCTCTACTTGTTCCACACATTGTCATATCCATCTGAAACAAGATCCTGCTTTAGCAAGTCAGCAATAATGAACATGCTTAACTACAACCTCAGGTTCACATCAGACTTGAAAAATCACTGCGGAGCCAGTGATTAAATGATTTACACATTCTTGTCCTTTCCTTTGGTCTACATCACTTGGGCTTTCATCTATGATTATAAACTTGCATTGATTCCCGTGTTTTCAACCTTATATTTTTAACAGCACCAAGTTACAAGAATCACTGCCAATACTAACCGTTAAGATAAAATCATATCCTAGGTGGATGTGAGGCTGCATATCATTATTAGGAAGGAGGGTTAAGAATCTGGGGTAGATGAAAAGCCTCTAATTCTGTGAGTCTCATAGTAACATACCATAGGAAGCCTCTTTGAAATACTAAGTACAGGGAAGGCATGCTGAATAATTAAGGTCACGAAGTTGAAAAGGAAGATTCTCTCTCTTTACACACACTTATACGCACTCACTCACCCTTGTGTAAGTTTCTGCTTTTGGAAAAGAAAACAGCATTAAGTATTTTTAGTTTCTTTTTTTTCTTGTGTTTTTTTTTTAAATGACCATTAGCTGCTCGGGATGGAAATGAATGAAATACTACCAGGAGAAACTGAATCCTGACAACTGTAGAGCCAATTACATTTTTTTGTTACATTACTGATGCAAATTTGTGCTTAATTGGGAAACATGAGGCTTTTTAATGGCAGAAAGTCCACTTTAGTGACAGTAGGTCTTACAGAATAAATCAGAACCAACAGAGACACTCATGAGCATCAGTGTTAATATTTCTGACAGTTTAATTACATCGTTTTGGAGCTCTAGGAACTCAACTGCAGTGTGCTAAGATTCAGGTACAGTTCAGTGATGTGACTGGCATTCTTGTCCCTGAATTATTTCAAGGATCAAATTATAAAGTATAAATCTAATGATGTCAGCCAAGTTCATCTTGATAGATAAGCTAGCATCTGTGAGTTTCAAATTGGAGTAATCCAAGCACAGATGTAAAATTGGCTTGTATTAATGCAAAACTTTCATGGCAGTGATAACTTTATCTAATTAAAAATTTGGTAGGGGGTGTTTAAACCCAGTGCTTCAGACACACTAGGTAAGTGTTCTATTCCTAAGCTACATCCCCGGCCCCAAATCAATCTTCTTTCCTTGTTTTCTTCCTTCATTCTCTCTTTCTCCCTCCCCCTTACTTTCTTTTCTTTTCTACTGAGGATTGAAGCCAGGGCCTTTCTAGCACTCCGCTATATCCCCAGCCCCCATTCGAACATTTTTGAATACATAACTGAAATCTTCTTTTCTTCATTCATAAAAATGCTCCAGATTTCTCAAGATGCCTTTAATTCATCTCTTTTCAAGAACTGAAATCAGATTTATCACCTATATGCCTGAGTAGAGGTGAATCAACTAACTGAAAAATGCTTGATGCCTAATATTTCTGTGTCACAATATAACAGAAAATTTAAAACAGTGCAATGAAACCTGAATGTAAAGTAACACCACTATACTATTAGATACTGGGCCAGGTTTGTTTTTGATGCTTTTTCATAAAACCTGTGGAGATGGGAAGGGGATCGAGGGATGGAGAGAGAGAAGATGGGGAAGTAAAAAGGATTAAGACACAGCATGTATATGTACCAATCCCCATGAAAAATGTGTTTATGATGTACCACAAACATGTAATAAGCAAACAAAAAAATTGAAACAGCAACATTGCTTTTCATTCAAACAGTGAATCAGCCAGGTGTGATGCTGTACACCCGTAAACCCAGCCTTCTGAGAGGTGGAAGCAGAAAGATTATAAGATTGAGCCCAGCCTAAGTAGCTTAGTGACACCCTGTCTCAAAATAAAAAAGGGCTGGGGGTGTAGCTCAGTGTTAAGGCACTAGATTCAAACCCCAGTACCACCGCCGCCACCACCACCACCACCACACACCCACCCACACACACACACACACACACACAATCAAAAGCCCTATCATCTATCTATCTATCTATCTATCTATCTATCTATCTATCTCTGTTGTGGATGCTAGAGTTACAGCAATGATTAACGAAAAAACCCCATCATCACAAAACTCACACTGCTACACAAATAAACAGAAACTTACAGAGGTTTGTCAGTGGTGCCGAATACTGAGAGTCTCCAGAAAGGGCAGCCTTGCAAGCCCTCATGAATGAGGCGCAATTGGGTGAAAACTTCAAGGACTTGTGAGTGTGAGGGAAGAGTGCTCGAGAGGAAACTACACATGCAAAGATGCCGATGGGAGTGTGACTGAGTTATTCAAAGTATAGCACAAAAGGCGGCCAGCGTAGACAGAGAGACTCGAGGATTGGGAGCAATGTACTTCCCTGGCCATCAACCCAGTGTGATACCATTATTTATAGGTTGGGTAATCATACACTGTGTAGCTATAACAGGCAACCCTAAATGTTCTTGTTTTTCGTAACCATATCTGTGACAACAAAGCTTTGCCTGCATCCAAAAAATACCAAGACCTTTTTTCATTTATTTACCAAGAAAACAGTGAACAGTCCCAAGTATGTTCACTAAGCACTTAACCCAACCCTACACAGACCTTCTCATACACAATGGAAGTGCTATGTAAATAGCTGCTATACTGTAGTATTTAGGACATAATAAGAAACAATTTCTACATGTTGGGCACACATGAATACTCCCTCTTTCACACTTTCTTTTTTTTTTTTTTTTTTTTTTTGCGGCACTGGGGATTGAACTCACAGCCTTGCGCCTGCCAGGGCAGGCGCTTAAGCCACTGAGCCAAACTCCCGGCCCTGGTTTTTTTGAGGCAGGGTCGCACTATGTAGCTCAGGCCGGCCTTGCGCTCGCGTTGTAGCCCAAGCCGGCCTCGAACTCACAACGCTCCGCCTACCTCAGCCTCCCGAGTGCTGGGATTAAAGGCGTG